>PVHP010024704.1:0-26201 GCA_004024765.1 Zapus hudsonius | reverse complement strand
CACAGAGGAGGATATACAACTGATCAGGGATGGGGAGGGGGGGAATTGGGGAATTCGGGATAACAACGCATGGTTTGCCCACTAAATAATGTAACACATTATGGACAATAAATATATATTAAAAAAAAATGCTATAAGCAGAGCTTAATGGGCTATTCTAGTAGGAGTTTTAAAGATCAGAAGGCTGAGAGAAATATGGACCATTCAAGCTTGATTCATGAAGTTCCAGAGGACAAAAAAGATGACTTTAATGGGAACTGAGTTAGAGGCAGTCCATGTGATATTCTGTCAAAGAAACTGGCTGCATTCTACCTGCATCCTGAGATCTTGAATGAAGTTCAATTTAAAACTAAAAAGACTAATGTGTCTGGCAAAGGAATTTTCAAGGTAGAAAAGCATTGAGTTTGTGACTCAGTTTCCCTTTTCTGCCCTGATCAGCTCTATAATGGAAGAGAGAGAAAATACAGAGCAGAAATATGGAAAATATAAAGTTAGAAACAGAAAGAAATATAAGCAAATTTAAAACCTTAGGCCCAGGTACTGAAGCTGCTTTAGCAGTAATTGTTACAGGATTATCATCATCAAAGGGAAATCTACTGTTTTGCACTGGATCAATAGAAAAGATGCCCTGAGGGTAAGACCCAACCCAGGCTCAAGATAGGAATATTATGTATTCTTTTGAAAGGAAAAGGCCTTAAGAAAGAATGATGAAAAAGGTCTCTGCTCCCCAGTTCAGCAAACAGGCTGCCACAGTTGGTTGAGTTCCATTAACTCAAGGCTTCTTCCCAACCTGACAGCGTAACTTCACAGCAATGGCCACATGGTTCTAGTGTTAGAAAAATGAAAGAGGCAGGATATAGGGGTTCAGGGAATATTGACCATGATTCCAAACAGCTGCTGAGGCAAATCAATGTGAGGCAGAGATAAAGTCCCTTCATGAAGGCTGTGAGAGGCCACTGGGTGAATCTGTGATGATGAACTGTAAATTGCAAGAGACCCTAGGATGTTAAGAGATTTTAGGACCATGAGGCATTTGCCAAGAAAAGGTGTGGGCTTGGGGTAGATCCAGTCCACAAGAGACACTCTAATACAAGTATAGACTAAGACATGTACCTGATACATCATCAAAGTATGTCACTGGTACCTGAAAGTCCACAGGAATGGGGCCATAGGGCACACTGATGTTTAAAGCTTGGACATCTTCACGCTGCCTGATATCCATCCAGGGATTGTAGGCCACAGGTGGTAGGCCATCAGGGACCTGGGGATCAGGAGCCAAGCTGATATTTTCCAAGGGATATAGCTTCTGAAATTCCTATGGGAGAACCACACAAAGCCACAATGTTGTCACTCACTTGACAAAGGCAAAGGGCTGCTTTCACTGTAAGGCTATGGTGCGCTTATAGGGTAACTCACTAATGCTCCTCAGGTACCCACCCCTACCTGAAATCAGGCCTCATGTCACCCACATGTCATCCATGAAATCTACCAGCTTCTGTTTCCCATAATGCAAGCAGCAATAGCTCTCTTTCCTCACAGACAGATGTCCTTCCTTTCCTACCCCCATCTAACAACTTACAAAGGTGTGGCATGGTGTTCTGGTACACAATATCTCCCTAGAGGTTCAGTAAGTCACAAGGAGAACTCATAGGGCTCAGTGTAAGGTCATATCATAGTAAAACTTAATTACAGTGAAAGAATGGCAAACAGAATTTAGCAAAGGAAAATGAGCATGAGGAAATATCTGGAGAAAACCAGTGACAGCCTACAAGAATCCTTTCCCAGGAAAGTCACAAAGGATACACTTCACTTGACTGCCCTAGCAGAAAATTCAAAGACAGTACATGTACAATGCAGCCAACAAGGTAAAGCTCATTAAAATCACAGCATTTTATTTTGGAGTGCACAGGAAAGTCACATAGGCAACTCTGCCTGTACCATACCAAAGTTTCAGACTCCCAAAACAAAAGCAGTGCCTCAATATACACCATATTTGCCAAAGTCATGTTGGCAAAAAATTCTGGCCATGGCAGGAATATACCTAAAATCAAAGTTCCCAGATGCCAGAAAAGGGCCAGCCTTATAAAGAGACCTTTGAAAACTTAGAGCCAGACTCGCTTCATGAATGTCTCTGCAAGAAGGCAGAAGAGGTGATTCTCATAGGCTGCTGTCAAAGGGAATGACAGCTCCTGCTAGGAGGGGACAATCCCTATGGTGGCCAAGGCATGATGCTCAAAACACCATGGACATCCATCCTGGTTTGTACTCACCTTTACCACTGAGGGTCATCCTTTGTGAGGTGAAAAAGCTGGGATGCCAAGGGAAAATATAGTAGTGAAAACTGAAAAAAAATACAAAGGACTACACACTCTACAGACAGAATTTAAAAAAGCATTGGATTTGAGGTTCCAACAAGCAATGCAGTATCCTCTGTTTACAGGTGCTCATGTGACAGGCTTAGAGAGGAAGGGTAACTGGTGAAGAGTGTTCCATGTTTCCTGGGATTATCTGCCAAGGACCAGTCCTGCTGGTTCTAGGTAGTTCTGACTCACTTCTGTATGATGCTATTACCATCCAAACACCATCAAGTACAAGGAAAGGAAATAAAAACTTAGAGTGGAGGGAAGGAGAAAGCCAAGCCTCTCTTATGTGATTCTTAAGATTACTTCTCACCCTTTATCTTTGACTCCCATTCTCCTTCCACTGTGTACACACTAGTGACCGTCACGTATCCACAGTGACAGGAGATGGTAGGATATGGCCACTTTCATTAACCAAATGCCTCTCTCAACAAGTCTTAGCTGTACTGGCTGTGTTGGAAAAGCCTTCAGCCAGCAACTCACCTTGGGATATCTGAAGGGGATGTGTGGCTTATGGTACCCAAGAGCCAGAAAGAAAGGACTGGCTGATGTTTTCATCTTTTCCAACAATCGTATGGCTTCCTCAGTGCTCTGTTTGTCGGGCAAGGTGTCCTCTGGCACTTCCGCAATATCCACAGGACAAAGCAGGTTAGCATGGAGTTCTCCATCTTCTCCCCTACATGTCTTTCAAAACCAAATATGTAACATCAATTTTTTCAGTGCAAGAAATAGAAATCATGACAGTCACACACAGACTGACCAGTACTATCACCAACCCCTGAGGTGGTAGTAATTCATAGTGAACAGGCACTCTGGAAGTAGAAAAGAACCAGAGAAATGTTTCCTCTTCTCCAAGCAGGAGCTAGGCACCCATGTTTCTTGTTGTGAATTATATTTTCAAGTCAAAACTAATTTAAGAATATTCAAGTAAACAAATTATCAAAAATAGTATTTCAAGCTCATCTATAAAATAAGTCAACTGAAAATAGGCAAAGAATTTCAGTAAATTTTTATCCAAGAAAAATGCCAATAAAATACCACTTTCAAACCCACCAGGATGACTTGAGATTTGTGAAGTAGAAAATAATATGCTAGGTGTGGTGGTGCATACCTCAAATCTCAGTACTCTGGAGGCCGAGGTAGAAGGATCATATGAGCCATAAATTCAAGGCCATCCTTGGCTACAGAGTGAATTCCATGCCAGTCTAGGCTAGAGTGAGACCTTCTTTCACAAAAAAGGAGAAAAATAAAATAAAAAACTGTTGGCAAGTATTTGGAGAAATACGTTGCTATTAAGGAATATCAAATGGTGTAGCCACTTTGGAAAACAGTCTGGTGATTTCTCAAACAGTAAATGATAATTATTAGGTAATAACCTAGTAATTCCATTCCTAGATATATGTTCAAGAAAATCAAAAATTATACATGCCTGCAAAATGTACTTTTTTATTGTATGTTTTAATGAGCATACAAAGTAACAGGTTTCTGGATGGCCTTTCCATATACTTCGTTTGGTTGATACCTGCCCACCTCCCCATTTCTACCTTCTACCCCTCAGTGTTCCCTCTGATACTTTCACATTACATGTATTTTCTTATCTTCTCTAACCTCTCCCCTTACAACCTGTTCCCCTCTCATGGGCCTGTTTCTAGTTCCCTGGCATCGATGCACTTTCTCCCCAATAACACACACATATAAAGGTTCTAAATTAGGATCACATGAAAGAGAACATGTGGTGTTTGCCTTCTAGTTCCTGGGGCACCTCACTTAATATTTTCCATTTCCATTTTTCTGCAAATATCACAATTTCATTTTCTTTCTAGCTTTCAGTGGATTTTGAAGTAGAAAGTGGTGAAGAGCTTAGAATAAAACACTTCCCCCTACTTCTAAATTTTCATCCTTCTCTTTATGATATGTCAAAAAACATCTGAGGACAATATCATTTCACAGTCCTCCACATAAATTTTTGTTGTTTTCTTTATTTCTTCTCTTCTCTTCTCTTTTCTTTTCTTTTTTTTTTTGTGGAAGTGTTTCTTCTGTCTAACCCAGGCTAGCTTGGAACTACCTCAGTAACCCATACAGGCCCTTGAACCTATTGCAGTCCTCCTGCTCAGCCTCCCACGTACTAGGATTATAGGTTTGAGTCACCGCTCCCAGTGATTTTCCATCTCTTAAACATAGGTTTTAAGGTTCATTTATCCATTAGGGATTCCTCCAAGCCAAGATTCAATTAATGATCTGAAGTATTAAGACCCCTCACAGGTCACAGAAGCTGAAAATATGCACTGGGCCCAGAAAAACAAACAGCACACATTCCCCCTACTCCAGGCCGAATTCCAAGAGCTCAGAGCCCTTCTCCCTCCCACATCCAACATCTGTAGCTCTCAGCTCACAGCCTCATCCAGTGTGAGCCACAGGAAGCCTTGAGTGAGCCCACACACCACAGCTTAAGGTTTCCCAGCAAGAAGTATGGTGGAATATGCCTGTAGTACCAGCAGCATAAGGGAGCCTGTGACAGGAGAATCGCAAGTTTAAGGCCAGCCTGGTCTACAAGGGTAGATTCTTTCACAAAAAAGAAAACAAGCAAAAAGTACCCACTGCTTTATAGAGCCTAACCCTTGTCTCTGCATTACATCAACACAAGAGAAACCCATAAATGTCACAATACAACCAGCTTAAATAATGTACAGTATACACAACAGTTCATTTCATACACAGAAAGTGCTTGCCCCCTCAGACCAGTGATCCTTCCCAAGCCTCACCTTAGTGTTTTCATATTTCTCTGAGGAGGGATGATAAGGTGGAAAAGACCAGCTATATGGAGAATCATCACTGTGATTTGAAGATATACCTTAAATGGAGGAAAAGAAAGTTATTAATAAAACCTGAAGGTCTTTTCAATAACCCACCCCCAAATAATAAATATCCATGCAAGTAGAACCTCCCCTCTTTGAGCCTCAGTTCCTCATCTATAAAGTCAATGCTGATAATATATTCCCACTAAAGCCAACTGTCCAGGTCATTATTTGAATAGCAAAGACCCAACTTCCCATTTTCTAAGCTTGGAAGATGTGCATTAATGGTCTGTGGGAGGGACTCAAAAGGACCAAACAGGGCAGCCTGACAGAGCCGTGTAGTTCCTTGGAGCCCCCAAGCTAGAGATGCTCACCCACACTAAGGAAGCAGTACTAAAGGCATAGCCTTGCCCAGTGCCCACCTGAGGGTAGATGAGTGATGCATGCCTTCAGATTCTAAATTCAAGTGCTTAGCTGGGAAAAAGAACACCCCAAAGCTTAGTAGTTTACAGTCTTCCTAGAAGACAAAATGATAGCATGGGAAACCAAGAAAAACTGCCAGCTGCCAGGAGTACAGAAGCACCCTGTACGTAGAGGTATCCCCAAGACATAGGTGACCTAGGTCAGGTTAGTATTAGCAGGGAAAGCTTTCAGCAATCAGCAAGGCCAAGGAATCTGAAGAGATGCACTGCCTAGGGAGTGAGCCAGAAAGGGCACACAGAGCATCACCAGGACAGTAGCATGTTGGAGCTCCAATGAGGAGCACCAAAGGAGATGGGACCAGAGTCAGGGGCAGAGTGAAGAGTTTACTGGCACAGCAGGCATTATGGGAAGTGTACATAGGAGACTGACAGAGCTAGAATCAAATCGTGACTCCACAGCACTAAGTGAAATATCTCTATCACACCTTCCAAGACTCGGGAACCACTGTGGAAGATGTGGCCAAAGGAAGAGGAGGACTGATTTGCAAAACTGTCTTTCAGAAAAAAGGGGGCATGGTATTCAAGACATCAGAGTGGCAGATGTTACCTATACAAGATATGGATAATAGGAGAGAAAAATGATGACATTGAAAGAGAAGAGAGACTAGCTGGAAAGAAGGGATTCAGTGGAGGAGGGGTGGGAGGGGGAAAAGAGAGAGTGGGTGGTGGGACATTATCATCAGAGTATATTGCCAACAAAAAATGTTTAAAAAAATCATTACTCTGCCCCTGAGCACCCATGCAGTCTACTACTAAACCTGCATGTGACTTAGTTTCCCCCTGAGGAAATGATGATTGCAAAGGCCTATGCTGCTTGCTGTTGGAAGGGTTAAACAAGAGGCCAGCAGAGCAAACAGCATGGACCTGGGACTTAGTGCATGTTACAGTCATCCTTTAACAGGCCCAAACCTGTCAGGAAAAGATCTTAGGACTAGCCCCAGTTGAAAAACCTGTTTCCCCAAGGACTACAGGCAAAGCTTTTGTTCGCTAGCTAGGACACCACACAGAACCTGGTCCTCAAATCTAGTAATCAGGAGGAAGGAGGTCAAGCAACACCACTCAGGCTTTGTTTGGATTCTCTTCTCAAAGGGCAATGGGCTATATTTCTCCTCTACAAAACTTACATGTTGTGAGGCAAGACTTGTGAGTGCCAAACTTCAGAAAATTCAACTGATACTGGGCTTTGGATAACAGTCCTAATACATTTGCCATCAAAACTGGGTTGGTCTGACACAAGCCAACTGAATACTCCCCCCAGCTGCACTGGCCAGCTAGGCTCCATAACAAGGCTGCTGAGCCTACCTGCCAAGAGAACCCATATGCAAAGGGCTCCTGAAAACATTTGTTTTCACCTCTTAAGATAAGCATCAGCACCCATATGGAGTTCTGATTTTCAACACACTTTCACACTCATGAACTACTCATATTGAGATGCTAGCCTGGTAGGAAGTCAAGATCACAGCAACTCCAGCTTCCAAGGGACAGGATTTGAAGCTCACAGAGGATAAATAATTGGCCAAAGTCAGCCACATGGCTAAGTGGCAACACTGAGATCAGAAGCCAGATGCCCACAAAACTGATGCTGTTGACCGTCAGTAGATTCGCCTTCTTCCAGAGATACTCATGTCGGGGAAAACTAAAACAACTTGATCTAAAAAAAAATATTATGTGGCAGAGTAGACAGCTGTCATTAAAAATGACTTTTATGAAACCAGGTGTGGTGATACACACCTTTAATTGCAGTACTGGGGAGGCAAAGGTAGGAGGATCACTGTGAGTTTGTTTAATCTAATTTAGGCTATAAAATTGTATATACAACATAATCACAACTGGGAAAAATTATAACCAGAAAACATGTTGAAGACCATCAAAATGCAGGCCTCCTTGAAGGAGTGTAATTACAGAATTATGTATCATATTTTCATTTCTTATCATCATTTTTCCATGTATATATGAGTGTGGTGTGCATGTGTATGCAGGCAAGTTCATATGTATGTGGAACAACTTGTGTAGGGATGCAAATGTGTGCATGTGGAGGGCAGAAGTCTTCCTCAATCAATCTCCACCTGCTTTACTGAGGAATGTTCTTTCAAGTACACTTAGAACTCGATAATTCCTCATCTAGCTAGCAAGCTTGCCCTGGGGATCCTTGTCATTGCCTCCAGAATGCTTGGATTAAAGGCAGGCCACCACGACCACCTGGCATTTACATGGGCAGTGGGGACACAAACTCTGGTCCTCATGGCAAGCCACTAGCCATCTCACCAGCCCCTCTCTCCATTCCTTAAGTCAAATAATCATGTGTCCATGCTATAAATTAACAAGGTCTTGTTTATACTTCACCATTCTCATTTTGATGGTGAAGACAGCCAGCTAATCAGGGCAATGTTCAAGGTCAGAAGTTGACTCCCTAGGTCCTGGAATAAACTTACATTCTTCTTTCTGACATTCTTCACTGAGTGGGCAATAGCCCCCACCAAACTGAAGCCCTTTTACTGGACATTAAGCCCACATAGCTCTGGTCACATTCAAGGTCCTCAGCTGTGTCACTACACTGCCACATTTACAGACAGGGACCCAGCATGGTTCAGGCTTAGGCTGAGAGCAGGAATCACACCCAACATAACCAGTGCTGTTCTTACAACCCAAGTAGCAGAATGAGTTCCACAACACCCTCTCCAGCTCCTAAAAGAAAACCATTCCCTTTCTGTTCTTTCTTACTTTGGGGATGACCATGAAGCCAGGCTGAGAAGTGGTTTTTGCAGCAGTAAGCAATAAGGCATTTGGCCAGCAAGAAGAAGCCTCAGCAAAGACAGCCCCAACCCAGCCAAGTATTCTAGCACTCAGATACAAAGATAGAGAACCCCTAATCTGGGCATGGAACAGTACCAGGATGAAAGACTTTCCCAACCGACATGGTCACATAACCATTCTCCTTGAAGTACTGTGGGATGGTGGAGAAATTTCCTGTGTGCACCCTCCAGTAGGAGTTGAAGTCATACAGACGGGTAGTGTCAGGCCTCCTGCCGGTGAGGAAGGACACTCGGCTTGGGGCACACACAGCTTGCTGTTAGGGGGAAGAAGCAGAGATCAATGTCATCACAGCCAAACATGTCTGCAGTCTTGAAGGTTACCAAGCAACCTCCCCAGGCCCTCAGCAACAGCCTGGCAGCTGAGTCATGCAGATCTCAAAGCCAACCAGGGGGATTTGGGCCTTGCCCAGCTGCCATATATTATGTATTTCCAACAAAGAAAGGCACAATCAGGCCCTCAGAATAGCAGGTACTTCTATCTTCCTATGGGCACCCCAGGTGCCCAGAAAGTGTAATGCTCTTGAGGGGCAGCCCTGAAAGGGCCCCTGAGAGGTCTGTCATGGGTAGCTGGCAGGCTCTTAGTAAACCACAACTTAATAGGCAGACCCAGCATTGGCATTTTGTAGCAAAAGGCAGTTCCTGTTTCTGAGTGAAAGCTGGTCAAACATGTCCTCAGCACCTCCAAGCAAGGGCACAATCTCCACCCAAGAGGGTGAGAATGCCTAACAGCTACCGGCTTCCTTCTGAGTGGGGAACAGGAGGTGGTGTCCAGGACAGTACCATTTACCAGTAATGCCCCCATGCTATCCAGGACCTACCTGGGCAAAAGCATTGTGGAAGAGGATGCTGTAGGATGCCAGCTGGTCGATGTTTGGTGACCTCACTAGCTTATCCCCATAGCAGCCAAGGGAAGGGCGCAGGTCATCCACGATGATCAGAAGAACATTCAGAGCATCTGCACAGGAGAGAGGGGCTTTGGAAATGTCACATGCAATGATGCTGACCCCCACCTCCCCAGGGTACTGGGAGGCTCAAGGCTAGGCCCGTTCCTTTTACAGTTTGGCCAGAAAGGTGCAACCAAGGCTCTTCCTCAGCAAGGGTGAGAGTGGGTGCAAAGAGGAAGCAGGAGTCCAGGGTGACAGTGCTGGGCTTTGGCTATGGCCTCATCCCTGGGTGAAGGAGAGAAGGAGGGATGTAAATACGAGGAAATGAAATAGTTTTGGAATGGAGAAAGCCTATGATGGGAATGGAGGGATAGCTGGATGGAGGGACAAATTAATGAATAGAGGGAGCGAAGGAAGGAAAAGAGAAGGGAAGAGGGAGGGAGGAAAAGGAAGAATTGATGAGAGGGATGGGATGACGGAGGAACAAATGAAAGGGTAGAAAGACGGGGGAGGTGGGAAAGATGGATAGGTGGAGAGAAGATGGAAGGAGACGGAATACAAGAGGGAAAGGAGATTGGATGGAGGGTAGGTAAAAGTGAAATGTGGGGAGAAGGATGAAGGAAAGGGGGAAAGGGAATATGGGAGGGATGGAAGAAGGAACAGTAAGTGGGAGCAGAGGCAGGAAGGAATTGGGTGGGAAAGAGGGACGGACCGGCTGGGGGCAGAAGGGAGGGACCTAGGACGGATCTGCGCGAGGGCGCGGTGGCACCTGTGGTGGAGTTGCCTGTCTCCGCGGATTGCAGGGCGACGCACACCGAGCTCAGGATCAGGGTCAACCGAAGCAGGCGCCAGCCACACGACCTAGGCGGCATTTCTGCTTCGGCGCGGGAGGCGCCTTGCAGACGCTGCCACTGTCTCAACCCAAGAAGACGCTGTGACACCGCCGCCGTGGGCCAGAGGCCCGGGCCTGGCCAGGGCGCTAGTGCGCCTGCGCGCCTCTTCCCTGCGCCCCGCTGGGGGCGGGGCTTGGCGCCGGAGTGGCCCTTACACGTGACAGGAACACCAGAACAGTGAGCTGGCTGTAACCTAGGCGCCCAGCGCCCTGTTTGTGTTCCCGCGTCTTCATAGACCTACTCACAGACCCTGGATATCTCCATCACTACAGTGATTTCATTGTCCGTTTCAAAGGTTTTGCTGTTCAACTCGCTTCCTGCCTCTTTGCCTATGTTAAATCCCTGCTTTATGTCTGGAATCTTGGCCCTTCCATCATTGCTTGGTAAATGCTGAGCTTCCTTGAAACCCAACCAAACACCATTCTCCTTCCTTGTGGTCTTTTGAGAAGTCCCATCCTCCACCTAAAAGTCACCTCTTTCTGACTGGGGAAATGGCTCGATGAATAAAGTGATAGCCACACAAGTAAGCGTGAGGACCTGAGTTTTGATCCCCAGCACCCACATAGAGAGGTGTGGTGATCTGTAATCCCAGCACTTAAGAAGAGACAGGGGATCTCTGGGGCAAGCTGATTAAGTCTAGCCAAATTAGGGAGCTCTATACTCAAGTGAGAGACCCTGGCTCTATAAATAAAATGGTGAGCAATCAAGGAAGATATCTGATGTCAACCTCAGGTCTCCACATGCACTCATACACATGTGCACATGCACCTGCACACACTTGTACCTACATCACACAAATGTGCATCACACACAAACACACACGACCCCTTAGGTTATTTATTGGCTCAGCAAATTCATAATATACTCTAAACCCATGCTGGAGTTCTCAGTTCCCATCCTGTTATGGACAAAATAAAAGCAGGAAGGGAGAACTTGTTACTCTGTGAGGTGGGCAGGCAGAACCTCATTGGGAAAGTGATATTTGAACAACTGAAAAGGAAAGAGGGAAGCCAGCTGATTCCTGTAAAACCAACCCCTGTGGAGAAGAGGCTTGATACAGGCTGCTGTGGGCTGACTGGGGAGAGGTGAAATGAGATGGGCTGAGTGAGGCTCTAACTCCTGTGGCAACCATCATTCTCTGTTCAACTTGGACTGTGGACTAAGTAGAACATCCGTGTTCTCTCTACCAAACCGTGAGCTTCTTGAAAATTGGACCCTCCATCTCTGAATCATTTCTAACTACCTTCCCCACTCCCCCGACACACAGTAAGATAACCCAGCAAAATGTCAAGCACACTGATTTTTTTTGCATTCATGAATGTAGAAATATTAATACTGGGGGCTTCTTATACTCCAGGCAAACCAAAAATAGTAATTTGTTAATTCATCTAAACACTATTCCCATTTTACATATTTATAACCTAAAGGCTAAATGATTTGACCAGGGCCACTCAGTTAGGAAATGAGGACAGGATGGCTCTTCATGTGGACGTGCCTCCTTGGTAATAAGACCCTGCTCCTGTGGCTGTTTCCCTGGGCACCAACACCATGGTAGCTGTTCACCCTGGAGTTTGGCAAGTATCCTGGAAAGGAGAAGTCTCTGCCTGCCTCAGGCCAGATCACACCCAGTCTCTCAGGGTGCGCTTTCCCTAGCTTCGGCCCAAGTGTAAGACCCCAGACCCAAAAGAAGACCCTCACCATGATCTCCCATGCAACTGCAAAGGGTTTTATTTAAAAAAAACCAAGCATGCCAGGGCTCAATTCGTGTCCTTGAGCAGAACAGAGGCAAAGAAGCTCCGAATAGATTTGAACAAGGCTTCTTATACAGTAGAACAAACAAGTTTTATCAGGAAGTTACAGGCAAGCATTCATTTGCACATTTTTTGTAATCAGTCAGGACATTCTTAGCTTTTACCAAGGATGCAAGATTATGGGAACCAGACACAAGGTTATAGGAACTGGGGGCTGGGTTTATGGGAAAGGGTGAGGGGAGGAAGCTTAAGCTAACATTTTCGAGAAGAACTGTTAACTATTTCTCTACTAGAGTCTTTTAATTTCATTCTAACATTCCCTCCTTCTCCTTTGAGTCATCTCTAATCCTAGAGATCTTCTGTTTTACTGATGGTGGTATATTGCTAATTACCATTAGCTTAATTTCCCCCATACAGATAGTAGCAGTTTTATAGCAAGACATGTGAACAGCCGGGGTATAAGTACAACCTATAGAACAGTTTGGAGTGATCTTTCCAGCATCTGGGGCTCTAACTTTTGGATTGTTTGCAGAAACCCATTTGGGTGGCTTATAACCTCCTCCTTGATTATCAACTTCAGCTCTAAGGTATGCAACAAAATGATTACAATCAACAGAGTGGGTGTAGCTAAGGGGAGGGTTTTCCCAGCGTCCCCCCCTACATTCACATGAGGGGCCAAAGAGGGTAAGGTATGGGTCTGTGCTGGGAGGGGGGCCTAGCCTAGAGTCAATTGGGGTTCAGCAGAGTATCAGAGTTAAGGCAACGGACACGTAGCTTGAAGGGATTCTCAGTCTTTTCCAGTTTCCATTCCGGTTCAGGTGGAGGTGCGGGTTTGAGGTGGGATGCGTCGATCCAAGGGGTGATGCCATCTACCTTTACTGCAGTTGGAGTAGTCAGGAGCACCAAGTAAGGTCCTTTCCACCGCAGTTCTAGGCTATGTGTCTGGTGTCGCTGCACATAGATGGAGTCTCCCACCTGGAAGTGATGGGGAACTCAAGTCTTTCCTGGCTGATAGGCCACTGTCAACTGCTTCCAGATAGACTGCTGAGTTGTCTCCAAACTTTTATCCTGGCAAGCAAAGGGGTGAGAGGCAATGAGCTCAAATCAGCTAATGGAGTTAGTTTCCAAATGGGTGGTGGAGCCCCATACAGGATTTCAAAGGGAGTAAGGTTAAGAAGAGAGGAAGAAGGGGTATTTCGAGCTCGGAATAAAGTGTAAGGTAGGAGCATGGTCCAATCTTTTATGCCAGTCTCCGTAGTCAATTTAGTTAAGGTCTCCTTAATTGTTCTATTCATCCTTTTTACCTGTCCTGAGCTTTGGGGTCGATATGCACAATGTAGTTTCCAATTAATCCCCAGTGTCCTGGCCAATCCCTGACTTACCTGGGCCATAAACGCCGGTCCGTTATCAGACCCCTGTACCAGAGGAAGTCCAAAGCGTGGAAAGATCTCTTCTAAAATTTTCTTCACCACTGTAGAGGCGGTTTCTTTCTTCGTGGGGTAGGCCTCTGTCCATCCTGAGAAAGTATCTACAAACACTAAGAGGTATCTGAGTTCATATTTGGCTGGTCATATTTCAGTAAAATCTACCTCCCAATATTGCCCAGGCCGGTCCCCTCTGAGTCTCTTTCCTCCCAGGACCTTGGATGGGTAAGCATTCACCATCTGGCAGGCCCTGCAGGAGGTTACTATTTGTTCAGCTATCTGCCTGATTTCTGTAGGCGCCAGGGATGATGATTGTCCTTTTAACAATTCTTGCATCTTTCTTGCCCCTAGGTGAGTGAACTGATGGATCTGTCGAAGATGTGTTTCGACAGATTGTTTATTGAGGTTTGGGTCATCAGTGCTTTCTGCGCTATTAACAGGAAAGTCAGCAGCCTGTTCCTCAAGCAATAATGCCTGAGGACTTGAGTCTCTTAGAGCAACTGCTCGGGTTTCTTCATCCGCCTGACAATTCCCTGTTGCTATAGAGTCTGTCCCCTCTGATGGCCGGGGCAATGCACAATGGCCAATTCAGTAGGCAGCATAACAGCTGCCAACAACTTAAGTATTTCAGCTTTATTTTTAACTTTTTTCCCTGCCGAAGTAAGCAGTCCCTTTTGTTGATAGATTGCCCCATGAACATGGGCTGTAGCAAAAGCATAGCTGCTGTCTGTGTTAATAGTAGCTCTTTTTCCTTCTGCCAGCTCTAAGGCCTTTGTGAGGGCTATGAGTACAGCCCTCTGGGCCAAAGTGCCCTCAGGTAAACCTTCTGACCAAATGAGGTTGGTTTTACTTATCACCGCCGCCCCCGCATACCGCTTAACTTTCAGAATGAAACTACTGCCATCTGTGAACCAGGTCACTTCAGGATTGATTAATGGTCTGTCCTTCAGATCATTGTGGATCCCGGTTTCCTCTGCTAGTACATCCTGGAAAGTGTGCAGTACTGGTTTCTCTGTTTTTTCTGGGAGCAGGGTTGTGGGGTTGAGTATGGATGGGTTTCCAAATGTTACTTGGTCTTTGTCTAGTAAGATGCTCTGATAGTGAGTAATACGAGCATTTGACAACCATCTATCCGGGGGTTGCCTAATTATAATTTCCAGAGTATGAGGAGCAACAAGAGTTAATTTTTGTCCCAAAGTGAGTTTGTCAGCATTTTTGACCAATAGAGCTGCGGCTGCTATGGCTTTTAAACAACGGGGCCACCCGTTAGCTACTGAGTCCAGACGTTTCAACAGATAGGCCACAGGGCTTTTCCATGGTCCCAGGTCCTGAGTTAGGACTCCCCAACCACCCCGTTTCGTTCTTCCACATACAGAATGAAAGGTTTATCTATATCCGGGAGTGCCAGTGCTGGAGCTGATAAGTGAGCTCCTTTAACATTGTCAAAGGCCTGTTGTTGTTCTGGGCCCCACAAGAATTCTGCATCCCCTTTGGTTAGGGGAGTCAGAGGGGCAGTCAGGGTTGCAAACCCTGGAATCCACATCCGACAAAACCTGACAGTCCCCAAGAACTCACGGAGCTGCTTTCTAGAGGTGGGGACCAGGATTTGAGTCATAGTTTTCTTTCTGGCCTCCTTCAGCCACCGTTTTCCATCCTTGATGGAGTACCCTAGAAAAGTCACTTCTTGTTTACATAACTGTGCCTTTTTCACGGAGACCCTATAACCCAATTTTGTAAATTCAGTCAATAAGGAGGGGGATCCTTTTTCAGATTCTTGTTTACTGGAAGCTGTTAAAAACAAATCATCTATACATTGAAGAAGAATAACTTCTGGGTGCTGCATCCTAAATGATCTTAAATCCTGATGTAGGGCCTCATCGAAGATGGTAGGGGAATTTTTAAATCCTTGCAGTAAGCGGGTCCAGGTTAATTGTCCTGAGATCCCAGCCTCAGGATCAGTCCATTCAAATGCAAATAGAGATTGACTAGTGGGATGCAGTCTGAGACAGAAGAAAGCATCCTTTAAGTCTAGCTCAGTGTACAAGTCTTATCAGGAACCAGGATGCTTAGCAAATTGTATGGATTGGGCACCGTAAGATGTATTTCCAGCACCCTGTTATTTATTTCTCATAAGTCCTGCACCGGCCGGTAGTCCCCAGTTCCAGGCTTTTTGACTGGCAGTAAGGGTGTGTTCCAGTCTGACTGGCAGGGCAATAGGACTCCCTGCTGCAAAAGTCTCCTCATATGGGACCTGATGCCTTCCCTTGCCTCCTTGCTCATAGGGTACTGTCTGATTCGGATGGGGGTGGCAGTCAGCTTAAGAGTCACTATTACTGGAGGCTGATTAATTGCTAGGCCCAGTCCTGCTGTTTTGGCCCATGCATCAGGAAATTCTGAGATCCAGGTTTCTATAGTCTCCTCTGCCTCTGCCTGACTTCCTTTGAATAGTTTATATTCTTTCTCTATACTTAAAGTCAATTCTGCTATGGAAGACTCATCCACCATAGGGTTTAAAAATTTGTTTGTTGGGTTTTCAGGATCCCGTGGGTGGAAGGTTATTTGGGCTCCCAACTTAGTCAATAGGTCTCGGCCCATCAAATGTGATGGGCAACCGGGTATCACCAGAAATGAGTGCTGCATTTGTCCTTTTCCTAGGTTCACGGTTCTTTGCATTGTCCAAGGGCAATAATTAGCCCCATTTCTCCTCGAACAAGAGACCTTTTATTTGAGAGTGGACCTAGTGGTTTTTGAACAGCAGAGTAAACCACACCTGTGTCCACTTCAAAGTCTATAGGAGTCCCCTCCACCTCAAATTTTACCCTGAGCTCGGGGAGGGGTTCAGAGCCCCGTTGCTCCTAGTCATCATTCAGGGCTAGTACAGTAGGCTTTGCTTGGTTTTTCTTCTTGGGGCATTCTTTTGCCCAATGCCCTTTTTCTTTACAATAGGCACATTGATCAGGATCGAGAACTGATTTGTGAGGGCCCAGGTCATTAGCCTTTCTATTCCTCCCTAAGTATTTCCCTCTGGGGGGGGTTAGGATTCTCTACCACTGTGGCCAGGATTTTTGTTAAAGCTTTGTCACGTTTCAAATCTCTGCGACTTTCCCTTTCCTCCCTCTCTTTTTCTTTTCTTATTTCTTTCTCCTCCTCTGTTTCTCTCTTATAATATACCTTCTCTGCTTCTTTCACTAAATCCCTTAAGGACATATCCTGAATCCCATCTAGGCACTGTAATTTGTGCCTGATATCTAAGGCCGACTGCCCTATGAAGGACATTGCTACAGATGCCTTCTGTTCTTCTGACTGCGGGTCAAAAGGTGAGTATCTCTGATATGCTTCCATGAGCCTCTCAAGGAAGACTGATGGGGATTCAGTAGGTCCCTGTATAATTTCTCATACCTTGGCCAAATTAGTGGGTGTTTGAGCGGCTGTGCAGAGACCTGCCACTAGAGCCTGGCGATAGACGGACAGATGCCCCCTACCTTTGGGTGTGTTGGGGTCCCAATTCGGCCGGGTCAAGGGGAATCAATCATCAATGATGTTCTGGGTTGGGTCAGTCGCCCATCTTGGCTGGGAATATTCTTCCTGGCCTCTATGAGCACCTGATCGCGTTCTTCAGTAGTAAGAAGGGTTCCCAACAATTGTTGGCAATCATCCCAAGTAGGCTGGTGAGAAAACATGAGAGATTCTATTGAATTAGTCAGGAGGGTTATTATTTTTCCAGTTGTACAGATCAGAGGAAGAGAACGGCCAGTACTGAAGAGGTTGCAATCCTTGGCCATCATCAATCACAGGTCCATATGGTTGCAGGGGCAGCATGACAGCAACCCTAGAAGAGTCTATGGGGCTCAGTGCTCTGTGACTCCGGGTGCCCAGAGCTGGTCCTTGAGCCTCGGTTAGAGCCTCTTGGTGAGACATGGGAACGGGGTCCTGACACATGGCTGCAGGGGGCTGCACAGCTGGACTAGCTGCATGGGGCTGGGGATAAGGAGGGGGGTTGTGTAGGAGAATGAGATCTGTCTGAGATTCAGGTAGAATAGGGGTGGGTTTTTCTGTGAGAAAGGGAGCAGAAGGGTCTGAGTTATTAGGATCTGGTGTCTTGAGAGGAAGCATAGTGGCTGGGATTGGATGAGGACCTAAGTTTAGGTCCAGGGGTAGGAATGGTCTTACCCAGGGTGGGGGATTCTCACAGAGATCTTGCCACACCAATATATATGGCTACTGATCTGGATGGCCGAGTTGCCCAGGTTGGAACAATTTGTCCTTAACCTTCCTAATGAGAGTCAGGTGAAACGATCCTTTGGGTGGCCAATTCATTCCCAGGGTTGGCCACTCAGCTGAGCAGTAAGTTTGCCAGTTATCTTTCTTAATAATGAGAGAAAGATTATGAGCATGGCTCCTGACCTCAGACCAGTGGTACAAGGTCAAGGTCAATGGAGTGGACATAGACTGTCCCATTTCAGACAAAAATATGACAAGGAACACACAAAATGAAAAACAAATTACAAGACTTACTGACAAATAGGTACCTTTCTTAGTCTGCCATAAACAGTTCAGTGACGAGGATGGTGGTCTTTCTCTCACCTTTTCTGATCCTAGAAATGTGACACTCTCCGACTGTCCCAGATAAGCGGCGTCCAACGGACGCTACCAGTCTTTTTGTCTCGCTCCTGGAGCGTCCTCCAGGGCTGTGACCTTTGGCTCTCAGGCACGTCTACCAGCCACGGCCAGCAGAGGCTCACACCCCACAGCTGACAGTCACACAAAAATAAAACCAGAAAACCAGAAACCAGAAGCTATGCTGGAGGCTCACACCTCACAGCCAAACACCAGAAAACCAGAAGCTATGCTGGAGGCTCACGCCCCACAGCCAAACACCAGAAAACCAGAAGCTATGCTGGAGGCTCACGCCCCACAGCCAAACACCAGAAAACCAGAAGCTATGCTGGAGGCTCACGCCCCACAGCCAAACACCAGAAAACCAGAAGCTATGCTGGAGGCTCACGCCCCAGAGCCAAACACCAGAAAACCAGAAGCAATGCTGGAGGCTCACGCCCCACAGCCAAACATCAGAAAACAAGAAGCTATGCTCGAGGCTCACACCCCACAGCCAAACACCAGAAAACCAGAAGCTATGCGATTGTAAGCAGAGAGAAAGAAAAACAAAAGGCGCCAGAAAAAAATCAAACTTACCCAAGGAGGGTCGTGGCTGAGCTTCAGTTGGTGAGGAGGCTCACTCAGGATCTCGATGGAACCTCCAAGATGTAAGACCCCAGACCCAAAAGAAGACCCTCACCATGATCTCCCATGCAACTGCAAAGGGTTTTATTTAAAAAAAAAAACAAGCATGCAGGGGCTCAATGCATGTCCTTGAGCAGAACAGAGGCAAAGAAACTCCAAATAGATTTGAACAAGGCTTCTTATACAGTAGTTTTATAAGGAAGTTACAGGCAAGCATTCATTTGCACATTTTTTTTGTAATCAGTCAGGACATTCTTAGCTTTTACCAAGGATGCAAGATTACAGGAACCAGACACAAGGTTATAGGAACTGGGGGATGGGTTTACAGGAAAGGGTGAGGGGAGGAGGCTTAAGCTAACATTTTCGAGAAGAACTGTTAACTATTTCTCTACTAGGGTCTTTTAATTTCATTCTAACACAAGTAGCCAGACCTCAGGCAGTGCTGCTTACTTAATAATCTGAATACTTGCCCTGCGTGGATTGCTACCCAGGGGCTTGCTCTTCACTCCCCAAATGATAGCCTGGAAAGTTCAAGAAAATGAATATGACATCAACAAGGACTCCCATGGACATTTGGAATGTGCTCTCTTACACTTACTTCCTCCTCCTTCATCATCTATAAAGCTCTCATGGAGATAGTTGCCAATTCTGAGCCTGTGAACTAAAGTCCTGATTATAGCATACTTGTCCTTTCTCAAAAGCCATTAACTCAATAAGCCTCATGGCCAACTAAAAAAGGGAAGGAGGCCAAAGTCACAAATTGTTGTTTCCTGCTTTTAAAAATGGCTGCAGTTCTTTGGTGAAGTAACCTCAAATTGGCAAACAGAAGTCTCCTGAATACTCACCCATCCACTTTCAGTGTGTGTGTGTGTGTGTGTGTGTGTGTGTGTGAGGGGGTTCACAAATAAAAACATTAAAGACATTGTTGTAGTCAGCTTAGTCTGTTGCTGCTCAGAAAGAACCCAAGCAAAAGCGGCTTGTGGAGGAATGGGTTTATTTGGCTTAAGGATGAGAGGGGAGACTCCATCGTGGCAGGGAAAATGATGGCATGAGTGGAAGGGTGGACATCACCTCCGCCACAGCACTGCAAACAATGGCAGGAAGGTATGCCAAACACTAGCAAGGGGAAGCTGACTTATAACCCCCATAAAGCTGCCCCCAACAACACAGCTCCAGCGAGGTTGTAAAACCCAAACTTCCATCAGCTGAGGGTCTATCTATCAGAACACATTCATTTGTTTGTGGGGGACACCTGGATCAAACCATGACAGACATCACTTTCCCTCAATCTTTTTTCTCATTAAGGCTCAAGTTGGCTCAGAGATATAGCTGAGATGGATCTTGCATAGCAAGCAGAGGATCTCAATGCCCAATATACAGATGTTGATTGAAATGATGGTACAGCAGAAATGCAAGGCAAAGTTAAGTCCAACCCATAACATAGTCCAGGTCAAAGAAAACAATGTGGGCCCACCAGGCTATTGACATGCTAGCCTTTAATGATTCCCACATTTGAAAGGCCAAAGCAGATGTGTTTTCTAGGTATTGATAAGAATGTGAAAGGTCCTCCTAAGTATCAACTATATTAATAGAGGTGTTTCCTTTCAGTGAATATTTGTAAGGAAGTAGCCTAATTTCACTAAAAACTGAAGTATTTAGCCAAAAATAGCCCAATATAGGCCTCTGATTCCACATCTAATGCCTCAAAATTAGCATATATTTGAAGCTCATGGGATTTATCAAATACATCCAAAATTTATACAAGAAAATATTAAGCAAATTTATGGACTAATAAAAGAGTAATGATTGATTCCCTTCCAATACAAATTTTTGATCCAAATGCATGCATTTATTATTTTTTTTTGCAGGTCAAGTTCTTCAGGGAGCCAGCTCTGACAGTTAACCACGTGGGATGTTTTCTATAGAATATCTTTAGGAGAAAGAACAGAGAGCAAGAGGGGACAGCCGGGTCAGTTGAGCAACCCCCTGGGAAGCCTGCAGCTCAGTTAGCTCTTCACAATTGTCCTGGGTTAGGCTGAGATGACCAGGTATTTATGTATCACTTTGACAAGTCATTGAAACTACTCTTGAAACAGCGCTGATCTTGAGCAAGGGACTCTGCAACGGAGGCGTGTACAAGCAGAGTGTGATTTCCCACAGTCTTTCCAGAAACAGAGTTTCATAAAAACCCTTTACTTTAGGTGCAATGGGGAAGGATAGGACAGCATAGTTCTGTGTTCATCACAGCTCTTCATTTCAAATAAGAACGGGCAAGCTAGGCTTGGTGGTTCATGCCTCTAATACCAGTACTCAGGAGGTTGGGGAAGGAAGATTAATAAGAGTTTGAAGCCAATTTGACCTACATAGTTATTTCCAGACCAACCTGAGGTACAATGTGAGAACTGTCTCAAAAAAACTAATGAAAAATAATAATAATAATAATAATAATAATAATAATAATAATAATAATAAGGGACTATAAATTGCCTAACAGCAGGAAGGAATGAGAGAATATGTTGAAAATCATAAGTTAGCCAGGCCCCCAGCACATAGGAGCTGTGAGGGATAGGAGGATAAAGCAGGAGGACTGCTGAGTTTAGGGCCACTATGGGCTACACAGTGAGTTCTAGTCCCCTCTGGTTTTCAAAGAGAGAGCCTGTCACAAAAATATGTCACTAGTTATTAGGAAAATACAAATCAAAACCATAATCAACTCCCACTTTACACCCAATAGTATGGCTATAAATGATAAAAATTCCTGTTGATGGGCATATGAATGAACTAGAACACATTGTTGTTTGGATTCTCAATGGGTTCAGCAGCTATTTTTTCAGGATTTCAAAAAGTTATAACTAACATAAATGCCAGTAGTTCCACTATTAGGTATATAAGCCAAGCATCCATATATGTACCATAAAATACATGCATTCCTGTTCATACCAGCAATAATCTCAACAGCAAAACAATGGGAAAATAGATTTGTGGTGGTTTGAATCAAGTATGCCCTGTAAACTCATGGGTTCTGAATGCTTGATCCCCACTGATAGAAATTTGGGAGGTGGATCCTTGTGTAGGGCATGAGCTTAGTGGTGTTATAGCTAGCTCCCCCTTGTCCACTCTTCTGCTGCTGTTTGCCACTTGCTGTGGCAAGGAGGTGATGTCCATCCTCTGCTCTACCATCTTTTCCCTTCCATCAAGAAGCTTTCCCTTGAGACTGTAAGCCAAAATAAAAACCTTTCCTCCTGGACTGGAGAGATGGCTAATGTATAAAGACACTTGCTTTTAAAGCCTGGTAACCCAGGTTTGATCCCCCAGTGCCCATGTGAAGCCAGACACAAAGTGACACAAATATGTGAAGTTTGTTTGCAGCAGCAGGAGGCCCTGTCACAGCCATGTTCTCTCTCTCTCTCTCTCTCTCTCTCTCTCTCTCTCTCTCTCTCTCTCTCTGTCTCTCTCATAAATAAATAATATTTTTAAACAACTTTGGCTGGAGAGAAGGTGCTTTGGTTTGATCCACCAGTACCCATGTAAAGCCTGATGCTCAAAGCAGAGCATATGCCAGAAGGTCCTTTTCAATGGTACTAGGTCCTGCGGTGCCCATTCTCATTCTCTTTGTGTGTCTCTCTACTTGCAAATAAATAAAATTATTAAAAAATAAACTTTCCTCCTGTCAGCTGCTTCTGGTCAAGTGTTTTGTGCCAGCAACAAGAAGGTAACTAGAGCACATGTATATCAAAGGATGAATGCATAAACAAACTAAAATGTACCCATATAATAGAATACCAGTCATCATGCTACAACATGATTGAATCTTGAAAACATCATGCTAAACAGAAAGTGGCCAGACATCAAAAGTCACATTTTATGGCTACATCTGTAGAAAATATTTATAACAGATAAATGTATAGAGATAGAATGAATATTGCCAGTTTCTAGGGTCTAGAGGGAGAGAGAAAGGAACAGGTGGATAATGGTGGCGATGAAAACAGCTTAGAACTAGAAGGTCATGGTTGCTGCATAGCATTGAGAATGTACTGTCACTGAACTGCCAGTAAGCTTCATTCTCAAGCGTGATTAGACAACAAAGAAAGACTAGACATTTGAGGATGATCTTGTAAGATAAACAAACAGTAGAACAAAACCTTGAGAAAGAGGTAATTAATGTGACAGGAGAGAATAATTTCAAATGTACATGCAAACTGGCATGGTGACACAGGACTATAACCCTAGCACAAGGGAATTAGAGGCAAGGGGATCAGGGTGACAGTCAGCCTTGTCTTTAGAGTCAGTTTGAGGCACCCTTAGCTACATGATGCTCTAAATAATAATAAATAATGTTCTAAGTTAATATTAACTATAAAATTCAATTTCTGGGTTTCTGCAAAATCTATAAAAGAGAACATAAAAGACCACTTAGAAATTAAATTTATGGTTGTAAAGTTAAGCATTCACAAAGTTAAGTGGAAAATTAAGATGAGGGGAACTTTAGAATGTCAAACAAAATATAGGAAAATAGCCTGGAATGGTGGCACACACCTTTAATCCCAGCATTTGGGAGGCAGAGGTAGGTGGAACACTGTGAGTTTGAGGCCACCCTGAGACAACATAGTGAATTCCAGGTCATCCTGGGCTAGAGCAAGACCCTACATTGAAAAACAAAATATATAAATTTCATATATATATATATATATATATATATATATATATATATATGAAAATACAATGCCAAGTGCTTAAAAGAACAGGGAGCAACTTAAACTGCCATGCATTACTCATAAGCTGTTATGACATTGAGAATTCCTGTGGCACTATCTACTAAAGATAAACCCGAACACATGTCATAGTAAAGCTACTCCTATGCTGATCCCCAACAGTTCTCAGTATTAATGAGCAGCAAAAGACATGTGTAATATATTCACAGTAGCATTATTCATAGGAGCCCCAAATTGGAAGCAACTTAAAAACCTTCAACACTAAAGAGTGATGAAGATAAGCAGTGACATAGTCACAGAAATAGGAGATAAGGAAGCAAAGCACAGATATATACAATATAACTGAATTCCCGAAATATCATGTTGATTGAAAGAAGCCATAAACTCTAAAAAGCACATAGTGTACAGTTGCAGTTATGTGAGTTTCTAGAAGCACAGAACTACTCTCAAATGATCCAGACCAGAATGCCTTTGTGAGGATGATGTGAAAGACAGATCTTTGTGAAAGATACTGCCCAAATGGGTGCAGGAAGTCTCCAGGGGTACTGTAAATGTTCTAAGACTAGATGCAAGTAGCACTTTCATACATAAATAGAAAGTTATGCAAAATGTAAGCTCTACACTTATACTTACTGTACCTAAATGATGGCTCAATAAAATGGACAAATTGCAGAAATAGTAGCAGAAAGAATGTAAGAACCAAAGGAAGGGGAGTAGTGACTTGGAATGCTGGCTTCCAGACATAAAGTGACTGTTGCAGTCCTGACCACAGAGTTGCTGTTTGTACCTACACAAGACCTGTGTAATACGAGACACCCCCCCCCCAATCTAACCCTACCAACCGACCTTAGGCCGATAGCTGAGATCCTGGCAAGAGATAAGCCACCACAGTCATATCGTGGAGGATCCAAATGGAACCCCACAGAGAATGACGGGATGAATAAGGGGCCCAAAGCCACAGCCATTAAATCAACACAGGATAAGCCAGTGAGACAGAAACCAATGATTTCGACACAAAGACCCGTAAGCTCACAACCTTAAAGCAACCTTAATACTCATCCACCACGACTCAGGGAACTATGTGGAAGAGGGGGCGGAAAGATTGTAAGAGCCATGGTGGGGGAGATTATCCAGAGGCATGGCCAGGAGTACCTGGCTGAATACTAGGCTATCCATGGTCCCCTGTCACAAGGACTGATCCAGATGACCCATGGAGGAGGTTATCCAGCGGATTGGGGAGGGGTGAGCAGCGGGGAATTGGGGAAAACAACTCATTGCTTACCCACTAAATATTGTAACTCATTATGGACAATAAAATAAATAAAAATAAAAAGCATAAAATGTAATGCAAGTGGTTAATACTATTATTAGTAGGATAAGTAAGGTAACCGGAAAACATAGTCTTGGATAACATGGCAAGTGAACTTGAAAGTTAATCCAGGATGGTTTATAGTACTTTCTCTTGACTTGTTTCTATTTGTATAATTTTTCCAACAATATGATCATATTTTTACCTAATGTGTTAATTTTTCAGTAAATATTTTCACTAAAAATTCTTATTATGTTATATTTCTGTAATATTTGTGTCTGGATTCAATGACTATAAATAAATGTTACAAGATTGAAAAAAGACTGAATGTGTAATAAATACCTTAAAAATAAAAAAAATAAAATAGAAGAGAGAATAGTTGAAAAGAAGGGGTTCATAGGAGGGGGAGGAGAGGGAGACAAAGGAGAGTGCTAGGGAGGGATTATGGTCTGGGTATCTTGTGCATATATAGAGAAGTTGCCAATAAAACTACAGAGAAAAATTAAAAGAAGAAAAATGGGAACAGAAAATATGAAACAAAATATAAGAATGAGGAAAGCAGCTTTGTACTAAGTTATCCAAATGGAACAAAGAAAATGGAGAGATGGAAGTCATTAAAGACATAAAAATAACTTTAAAGCTAAAGAAAATTTGAATCCAGACTAAAATGACTCACTGAGTGTCCAGCACAACTAAAGAAACCCATTCAAGCAGATGTACAGCTTTGTGAAATTTTGAAACATGAACGAATTTTTAAAAATCCTAAAGCATTCAAAGATTAGAACAACTGCATAAGATTTCAGCTTGCAATTCTATACATAAGCATACATTCAGACAAGGATAGCAATAAACACTTTTATTAACAGAATAAAGGATTGCCAGACATAAAAAAAAAAGGATACAACAAAGAAAACCCCTCGCCTTCAGTAAACCCTGTCCTGGGACAGAGATGTGGATGTATTCCACAACCAAAAGAAGTATGTGAGTACATACAGCCATCAAGCCACCACCACAATAAACAATAAACAAACTGATGAGGGAGAGAGAGAGAGCGAGACAGAGAGAGACAGAGAGAGACAGAGACAGAGAGAGAGACAGAGAGAGAGGACAAAAAGTTCTTAAATGTGACAGCTGTGTACCATGCCTAGAGAGTTAGAGACTCTGAGAGGAAGATCTCAAAGAATTAAGATGACTTCATTTAATAGTGTAACTGAGATATTGCTAACTGGATATACCAAATATCTAGAGTACTTATCGCAAAATAATAAACTATGTCACTGTCCAAATATAAAGCAACAAGTTCGAGGGGGCGGAGCAAGATGGCGGATGAGTAACAGCATCGCCAAGACTCTCTTCGGAAAGGTTTGATCTCTTCAGCTGGGATCCAAACTTTGGTCACCAGCTGGATCTGATTTCGGGCCCTCCCTCCCTCCCCAGCCCCTGGGCCAGAGCAGAAGGGGTTCTCCAGCAGCTCTCTGCTCCCCAGCAGAGCAGAGGACCGAGCCCTCCCCCCCACTAGCTCCCGCCATTATCCCCT
>PVHP010024703.1:0-26190 GCA_004024765.1 Zapus hudsonius | reverse complement strand
CATGGCCAGGAGAACCTGGCTGAATACTAGGCTATCCATGGTCCCCTGTCACAAGGCCTGATCCAGACGACCCATGGAGGAGGTTTTCCAGTGGAGGGGGGAGGGGAGGGCAGCGGGGAATTGGGGATAACAACTCATTGTTTGCCCACTAAATGTTGTAACTCATTATGGACAATAAATTAATAAAAAAAAAAAAAAACAAAAACCACATGGTCATCTCAATAGATGCAGAGAAGGCTTTGACAAAATTCAACACCACTTCATGTTCAAAACTCTGGAAAGTATGGGCATAGATGGCTTATATCTCAACATAATAAAGGTAATATACAAAGCTCCTAAAGCCCAAATCATACTCAATTGGGAAAGACTCAAGGAGTTCCCACTTGAATCAGGAACGAGACAGGGGTATCTACTCTCAACATTGTTCTTCAACATAGTGCCTGAAGTCCTAGCTCAAGAAATAAGATAGGAGAAAAGTATAAAAATTATGCAAATGGAATGGAAGAAGTAAAACTCTGTCTTTGCAGATGACATGATCCTATATATAACAGTCCCAAAGAATAGTATCAGTAAACACCTGAACATGATAAATTCCTTCAGCAAAGTGGCAGGATTCAAAATTAACACACAAAAATCAGTAGCCTTTCTCTATGCAGATGATATGCATACAGAAAAAGAAATCAGAGAGACTGTCCTATTTTCAATAGCCTCAAAAAAAATCAAACACCTTGGAATATCATTAATCAAGTATGTGAAAGACTTGTATAATGGAAACATTAAAACACTCAAGAAGTAAATAAAGGAGGATGAGATAAGATGGAGAGTTATTCCATGCTCTTGGATAAAGAGAATTTATATATCAAAAATTGCAATATATCCAAAAGTGATTTACAGATTTAATGCCATGCCAATAAAAATTCCAGCTTCATTATTCATAGACATAGAAAGAATAACCTCAAAATTTATTTAGAAGGGCAAAAGGCCTCAGATATCCAAAGCTATCCTAAGTAAAAAAAACTTACTCAGGAGGTATCACCATGCCTGAACTAAAGACATACTACAGAGCCATAGTAACAACAACAGCACGATAATGGTATTATAAAATACACACAGACCAATGGAACAGAATTGATGACCCTGTTCTTATATCAAATAACTATGGATACTTGATCTTTGGGAAAGGTGCCAACAATGTTCACTGGCATAAATGTAGCATCTTCAACAAATGGTCCTGGACAAATTGGATAAACATGTGTAAAAAATGAAAACAGACCCACTCCTTTCACCATGCAAAAAAATCAATTCCAAATGGATCAGGGACCTCAATATAAGACCTGTAACCCTGAACAGACTGGAAGAAAAGATAGGAAGAACTCTCCATGAGATAGGAGTAGGGAAAAACTTCCTGAGAAATAAATCTCCAGTAGCAGAGGAAGTGCAACAATCATTTAACCAATGGGACCTTATCAAGCTTAACTGCTTCTGTACAGACAAACATACCATACTCAGAGCCAATAGACCACCATCAAACTGAGAGATGGTTTTTGCCAGCTGTAACACAGACACGGGTCTAGTTTCTTGAAGTTACAAAGAATTCAAAAAATAAATAATTAAAAAATTAAACAGCCCCCTCATAAAATGGGGCATTGATCTCAACAGAGAATTCACAGAGGAGGAAACACAAATGGCCTATTCTCACTTAAGAAAGTGTTCATCATCCTAAGCATCAGAGAAATGTACATCAAAACTACGAGATTCCACCTTACTCCAGTCAGAATGGCAATCATAAAGAAATCCAAAATTAATAGTTGCTGGCAAGGATGTGGGGAAAAGGTAACCCTCATTCACTGCTGGTGGGATTGCAAACTCATTCAACCACTATGGAAAGCAGTGTGGAGACTCCTGAACAGAATGGACCCAACTATTCCTTTACTAGGCATCTACCCTTGAGATGTTATACTTCAGCACAGAAACATTAGTGCACTAGCATGTTTATCACAGGTCAATTCATGATAGCCAAGAATTGGAATCAACCCATCCCTGGATAAATGGGTCTCAAAATTGTGGTACATTTACACAATGGAATTCCACTCAGTGGAAAGGAAAAATGACTTAATGAAATTTAGTGAAAAGTGGATGGACTTAGAGCAGATATTAGCGAATTCACAAAAGAACTCTGTCAAACACCACATATTCTCCCTCATATGCAGTTCCTAACCAGATTAAGTTTACACTGTAAGCAAACCTAGCATGGGAAATGAGACTTTTAAAGAGGTGGAAGGAATGGGCAGGAGGAAGGGGGCTTATCGTATAAGATAATCCAATAATGAATCAAAATCATAACATCTTTAATTTCATACAGTAAGCTCTTGAGGAAGACATGGACATCGCCTGGTAAGAATAGAAGAAAAGGAGAATGGAAGGGCAGGAAGCCTAACCCCATGAAAAATTGATCAGATCTGCAACTTCCTGTCCCAGTTAACGGATCCTTCCCACACTGAGCTGTTGAAAGAGACCCACAAGGTCCCCCAAACAAGACAGGATTCTCTCAAAGCTCTTGACTATCCACCCCAGGAAAAGATAAGACCCTCTTGATGAAGAAACCACAGAAAGACATCGAACAACACTGAGAGACCCTGCACGATCCAGAGTGGTAAGCAGTCCCCAGATTTTATCAAGGGCAGTGCTGGAAGGTGGTACATAAGCTTCCAGGGGAAATTGGTCAATGGTATTTGGAGAAAGCAGAAACCACTGATATAAAATGCAGAATGTTGCCATGAGAAGGCTGAACACACTTCCTTCTGGGAGAGAACAGCAAGCAAAGAAGTGATCACTTGAGCAATAGAGGTGCCAAAACCTGGGGGGGGGGTAATCAACAGCTTTTAAATTGGCTAAGAAATCCAGTCCGTGACAAGGAACCCTTCACTGGAATTGGGACTCTGGCAAAATCCTACGGGAACCAAAAACTAGGGCTCCAAAATAGAAATCCCCATTACCAGAGAACTACAGAGAGGCTAATTTCAATAGAATCTTGCCAAATTAGAAATGTGTATCTCATTTAGCCTATTCTGATCTCACTCTCCAATGGAGATTTTGTTTGTATTTTTCAGAAGGCAGTGAGAGAGCTGTGGTCATTCCAACTCCACCAATGAGCAGAAGTCTGACATCCCAGCAAGAGATGAATCACCCCAGGCCTATCATGTAGGCCCCAAATGAAAGCCTTGAGAGAGTAGAAGGATAATCAAGAGACCTATAATCACAGCCACTCGGTAAACCCAGGATAAGTTAGTGGGACAAATACCAATTACTTCCAACACAACTTACAGTAGAAGCACAAAGACTCTTAACATCTCAACAATAAAGCAGACTTAATACTCACCCACTATGACTCAGGGAACTGAGTGGAAGAGGGGGCAGAAAGATTGTAAGTGCCATGGTGGGGGAGAATATCCAGAGACATTGCCCCTCTCAGCTACAACACATAAAGGAGGGGACCTGGCTGCCTCCTGTGGTATCCATAACCCTTACCCCATAGATTGATCCAGTATGCCCACTGAGGAGTATATCCATTGGATCGGGGACAGGGAGGAGGGAAATGCGAATACCAACACAATATTTGCTAATAAAAAGTATCTAATTTTGCATAATAAAGATGAAAGAAAGAAAGAAAGAAAGAAAGAAAGAAAGAAAGAAAGAAAGAAAGAAAGAAAGAAAGAAAGAAAGAATTCTGGTTCCTTTTGAAACAATATCTGGATCTTGAAGACCCAGGCACTTTATGATGAAGTTTATGAAGCACCTTAGAACACATGAGGAGGAACACCAGGGTAATGATGAAGTTGAAAAACCACAGCCCCAGTGTCCTTAGCTTAATGCACATCTAAAAGTATGCTCATAACTAAAAGAAGATAACCTTAAAAAGAATCTCCTCTGGCAAAATAGCTGCCAATAGAAATAGGAAAAAATAAAGTATATACAAGTAGAAGGGAATGTTATTCATCTGCCTATTTTGAAGGCCCTATCTTGAAGAGGAACTTTTGCTGTGGGACTAGCTAAGATGCTCCTTCCGTGGAAGGATGTGTGGGATGCCAGAATTTTACTCTGATGGGTTGGGCCCAAGAATCTACTCCTACCACTGAGACTGTTGTGGGTGTGGCAGGCCCTACATAGCCCTTCTAGAAATCATGTTTAAAAAGGGCTATGTCTCTATTTCCTATGTTTCTCCCCAGGAGCAGATGAGAGGCTATGTATAAATCTTTCACAGTAACTGGCCCAATACATTACCAGGATGGCTACATGGATAGATCAGAGGGTCTGGAGAAAAGGGTAGCATAGAGAATGGGGCTCCAGTATCAACCAGAAAATCTAGAGTGTGTTTGTGCTAGTTGAATAGTTCCCTGGGCTACTCAACTTGGACTGATACAATGAGAAAACCCAATTAAGGTCCTCCCCCAGTCCAACCAGAAGCAGCTTATTGATAGAAATGCTTTATTTCTTCTTACATTTTTGAAGGGAAGTTTCACATTGACAGGGAAAGCATGAGGCAGGAATGTGTAGGAAGTCTGTGATAACATCTGCACATCAACAGTACTGAAGTAGTAATTCAAAGCACAATCATATGCTGAGTTGATAATAAATAATCCTAATTTTGGTTATAATGAAGTTACAAATTAGTATAACATGTCATTGGGCTGGAGAGATTGCTCAGTGGTTAAGGTGCTTGCCTTCAAAGCTAAAGACCTGAGTTTGATTCCCCAATACCAATGTAAAGCCAGATGCACAAAGTGGCACATGCATCTGGAGTTCATTTGCAGTGGCTGGAGGCCCTGGTGTACCCATTCTCTTTCTCTCTCTTTCTCTCTCTTTCTCTCTCTCTCTCTCTCTCTCTCTCTCTCTCTCTCTCTCTCTCTCTCTCTCTCTCTCTCTTTCTCTCCCACATGGCTTTTATAATCTTTTTGCCCCCCTCTTCTCCAAAGTTCCCTAAGTCATGGTGGGTGAATTTTAAGTCTGCTTTATTGTTGAGATCTTAAGGATCTCTGGATTTCTGGTTTGGACTGTGTTGGAAATCTTCAGTGTCTATCTCCATTACCCTTTCATAGGTTATCTGACTTGCTGTGGAGGTAGGTCTCTTACTCATCTCACCATTTCCTTAAAGATTTCATTTGGGCCCTAGATGATGAGCTAGGGGTGGTTCATCTCCTGTCTGGGTGTCACCCATTATCCCATATCCTGTTGGTGAAATTGGGCTATCCACAGTTCTCACTGCCTTCTAAAAAATACAAACAATCTCCAATGGAGAGTGTTATTAGTATAGATTAAATGAGACAAACATTGTTGATTTGGTGAGATTCTAATGGGTACAGCCTCTCTGTAGATCTCAGGTTAGTGGGAGTTTCCCCTGGAGTCTAGGTTCTTGGTCTCCATAAGGGTTTGCTATGGATCCCAGTTCCAGTTTAGGGTTTCTTGCCACTGACCATATCTTTTAACCTATCAGCAAGTAGTTGATTACCCACCTGGTTTTAGCACAACTATTGCACAGATGAGCACTTCTTGGCTTGCTGGTTTCTGCTGTATCATTGCTGTAATTTTTATTGATATTGCATTGACTCTGTGTAATGCTTTTGGTAGGGTGGCCATTTTAACAACATTAATGCTACTAATCCACTTGTCCTCAATTTCTTTCTTCAGTGTTTTTATGTTTCTTTTTGGTATTGGTCTTTCACTGATTTGGTTGATAGTTAATTTTGTCACTATTACTAATAAGATAATGTCATTTATCTATTCTCCATATATTTATCCTTGGTGCATAGGAAGGCTAATGCTCTTTGTGTATTGATTTTTTTATCTTGCCACTTTACTGAAAGAATTTATCACCTTTAGAAGTTTCTTGGTGGAGTCTTTGGTGACATTTACATAAATTTATGTCATCTGCAAATAGGGCTAGTTTGAGTTCTTCCTTGCCAATTGTCCCTTTTATTTGTTTTTCTTATCTTATTGCTTGAGATAAGACTTCAAGTACTATGTTGGAAAGCAATGATGAGAGTGGGCACCCCCATATTGTTCCAGACTTTAATGGGAACATTTTGACCTTTTCTTCATTTCGTGTTATCTGTGCTTTAGGTGAATTATTAATAGTCTTCATTATGGTGAGTCATGGTCCCATCATTTATTGTCTCTCCAGTGTTGTAATCATGAAGGGCCATTGTATTGTCAAAGGCCTTTTCTGTGTCTCTTGAAACAATCATGTGATTCTTGTATTTAAATTTATTCATGTGGTAAAATTTATTTATCAATTTCCATATGTTGAATCATCCCTGAATCCCTGGGATGAAACCGACTTTATCCAGATGAATGATGCTTTTGATATGTTCTTGAATTTGGTCTGTGAAGATTTTTATTGAGAATTTTCATGTCTAATTTCATGAGGGATTTTTCTCTATAACTTTTTAAATTTTTGTTGCATCTCTGTTTAGGTATTAGACTAATGGTGATTTCATAGAAGGAATTTAAGAATTCTGTATTTTTCAATTTTGAAAAATAATAGGAGACGATGTGCTTTTAGTTTTTGAATGAAGGTTTGGTAGAACTCAATAGTGAATCCTGCTGTGTCTGAACTTTGTTTTGTTGGAAAGTTTTGAAGTAATATGTTTGTTTATGAACTCTATCTGTTCTGGATTTAGTTTGGGAAGGTGATATGAGTCAATGAATTTCTCCATTTTTCCACATTTTCCAATTTTGAGGGATATTGTTTTTTGAAGTATGACAGGATGGTTTTTTCAATTCTATTGATATCAGTTGCAACATCTCCATTTTCATTTTTAATTTTGTTTGAGTCTTCTCTTTTTCCTTTTGTTTAATTTGGCCAGTGGTTTATCAGTCTTGTTTTTTCTTTTAAGAACCAGATCTTTGTTTCATCAATTTTTAATTGTTTATTTCCATTTTATTAAATTGTGTTTTGATTTTCATAATCTATCTCTAGTACTTTTGGGCTTGGACTATACCTATCTGTCTTTTTCAAAATATTTTTATTTATTTACTTGAAAGCAGAGAGTGATAGAGAGAATAGAGACAGAGAGAATGGGTTGCTAGGGCCTCCAGCCGCTACAAATGAACTCCATATTTATGCACCACTTTATGCATCTGGCATTTTGTGGGTTGGGGAATTGAACCCTGGTGGTTAGGCTTTTCAAGCAAGCACCTTAACCACTGGGCCCTTTCTCCAGCCCCTGTACTTATCTTTCTGGTGTCATCAAATGGATATTTAAGATATTTCTTTGAGATCTGTCTGTTTTTGTACTGCAGGCATTTAGTGCTACAAACTTCCCTTTTAGAACTGCCTTCATTGTATCCCATAAGTTTTGATATGTTTTCATTGTTGTTCAGTTATATAACTTTATTAATTTCCTTTTTCTTCAACAAACCATTCATTATTTAATAGATTGTTCAGTCTCCAGAAGTTAGTGTCTTTTCTGCTATTACTGTTGTTGATTTCTAGTTTTAATGCATTGTGGCCAGTTATAATGCAGGAAATTACATCAATATTTCTGTATTTGTAGAAACATGCCTTATACCCTAATATGTAGTGTATTTTTTCCAGGTATTTTGGAAAAGTTTCCATGAGCAGCTGGGAAGAACATATATTGAGTAGAATCAGGGTGGAGTGTTCTCATAGATGTCTGCTAAGTCAATTTGATCTACGGTACTGTTTAGCATCTTAGTTTCTTTATTTATATTTTTGTTGATGAAAGTGAAGGACTAAAGTCTCCTACTATTATAGTATTGGTATTTATATCTGTTTTATTGTCTAGTAAATTTTGCTTTATAAAATTAGATGCCCCCATGTTTGGTACATATAAATTTTTGATTGTAATATCCTCTTGCCGAATTGTCTTTTTAATGAGAATGAAATGGCCTTATCTCTTTTGATTGCTTTTGGTTTAAAGTATATTTTGTCGGAAATCAGTACAGCCAGTCATGCTTCTTTTTTCCATTAGCTTAGAATATATTTCACCCTAAAGTAGTTTTTATCTTTCAATGTAAGGTGTGTTTCTTTTAGACAGCAAATGTATGAATCCAGCTTTCTGATACAGACTGCTAACCTGTGTGTTTTTATTGAGAGTTGAGCTCATTAATGTTAAGAGGTATAATTGTGAGGTGTGAGTTAATCATTGCCATGTTTTGTGGAGTTTAATGTTTTCTTGGTCTCTTCATGATTTTATTTCCATCCTAGTTTGATTGTTTCTTTTCTCTCCTTATGTGCATGCTGGTTCATCTCCTGGGTGTGGGGTATTCCATGTAGCATTCTCTGTAGGTCTGACTTGGTGCACATGTAATCATAAAGCTTGTTTATATCATAAGATGTTGGGTCCCAGCCACACTGAGTGATTTTGGACTAAGTTTTAGAATATAATATGAGGCCAGACGAGGTGACACACACCTTTGGTCTTAGTTCGAGCATGGTAACACACCTTTGTTCCCATGAGGCAGGGGTGATGGCTGATAGCCCTAATCCTGTTTTTTAATGCTAATAAGCTTTGTTCCTGCTTGCTGAGCTTCCTTTTGAGAGAGATAAGGCTAAACAATGCAGCATTGGGTTATATAAGGTTTAGATGCTGGAATAAAAATTTGAGATGTGCCTGACATGTCTCCCGGCCACATGTGTCTGTCTGGCCATCGCCTCATCTTTCCCCAATTGAGCCCTCTCTCCTGCTGGCTGGCGAGACTTGGGCTAACCACAGGGGGCCAGGAGGCCACGAACTCTCCCCAACAATAAGATGTTTTTATTTTACCTTCTATTATTAGGGATAATAGTAGTCTGTTTGGCAGCCATGGTCTTTTAGATTTTGAAATAATTCTGAACCAAGTTCCTCTGTCTTTGTTTTCATTGAAAAATCTGAGGTAATTCTGATGGGCTTATCTTTGAATGTAGACAGTTGTTTTTCCTCTCACAGTTTTTAGTACTCTCTTTGTTTTCTGTGTTTAGTGTTTTGATGATTATGTGATGTGACGTCTCTTCTCTGGCCCTGTCTACTTGGTGTTGTGTATACCTCCTGTACCTGGATTGGTCTTTCTTTTGTAAGGTTGGGAAAATTTTCATTAAGAATTTTGTTGACAACTTTTTCTATGTCCTTGGTCTTCATTTTATCCCCTTCCTGTATGCTTATGATATGAATACTTGATATTTTTAATGTATTGCAAATTTTCTTCATGAACTGTTTACACGTTTTTGAACTTGACGATGTTTTTGGAGTCCTGATCTATTTTTTTCTGTCTTGCCCAAGAGTTCTGAAATTCTGTCTCCATGTTGTCTGTTCTTTTGGTGAAGCTTTCTTGGGAGCCTTTTTAGAGGGTTACCGGATCTCAGTTTTATGTTGTTTCTTCAGCATTTCCATCTCTTGCTTAAATTTAATCTTCATTTCTTGATTTTACCTTTTTGTTGTCTCTTGGGTTGATTCTTGCATTTGGATGCTTACTCATTGGGCTTGACCACTGAGCTGATTTATTTTGTTGATTCTCCTCAAATTCCTTTAGCCTTCTGTTGATTTCATTTTGTCTTTGATTTTATTAAGCCACCTATAGAGGGCTGTTTCTTGATTCTCTTTTTGGTTTTCTTCAGCCACTGACTCAGTTGTTCTTGCTGATTATCTTTCATTTCCTTCATAACCTTTTGCATGCATTTTGTTACATGTCTTCTAATTCATTGGGCCATCTTTTGATTTGTAATTTGAAGTGTTTTTGCTGAATTTCTTCCATTCCATTTCCTTCAGCCATCCTTGGTGTGCTTATTTGACCATTTTTGTTCAGTTTATTTTCATTCAACTAGCCATTTTTCATGGTCTTATTAAGTTTAATTAAAATGTTTGTTGAAATTTTATTTTGGCCTTCCATGTCGTGGGTTTTCTATAAACTTTCATTGGAGGCTTCCCTTGTGGGACTAGGTAATCTCAGTGGGGGTCCTTTTGCTTGGTGTCATGTTTTATTTCTTTTATGCTCAGGTCTGTCCATCTTGAGATCAATTGTCTCACTGAGGATGCAGCAGTAACAGCTTTTATATAGCCTTATTGGGTGGCTTCTTCTAAGCTTATCATCTTCTAAGTTTATTATAAGGTTGTGGGATTGAAGATAATCCACTGAGTAGGGATAAATTCACTTGAGCCTGAACAGGGTCTACTTTGTTTGCAACACCTCCTGGAAAATCTGGGTAAGATTTTGGAGGACCTGGCTTGCCTGTTGTCCAAGATGGATGCTATTCTTCCAGTCCTATTCACTGTATGGCTTTCTGGAGTGAGATCAGTAGCAAATTTCTCCTGGGGGATGGAGCTGGCAAACACTTGCCCTCTGCTTTAATGCTTCTTCTGATAATGTTCTTTGGAGGGATGACTTGCAAGATGGGTGTGAGAAATAGAATACAAGTTAGTCAGCTGCTTGCCACTGACCTTCTCCTGACTTGCTCCCTGGTGACTAACCCTGTACCCAAACCCCAATGCTTGGCTCAGTCTCATAATGGCTTGCATCCCTGTTCACCACTGACCTCCATCTGTTTCCACTTCCAGGCATGTGCCCTAGAATGGCATCTAACCCTGGAATGCAGCCCCATCTCTCAATGATGTGCAGCCCGACTCCCCTCTGACCACCTGGTTTGTTCTTCCTCAGGCAGGCACCCTCGAATGACATCTAGTCCTGGTGTATAGCTCCATCTCACAGTGGCATGATGCCCTGCTCTGCTCTCTAAATCTAGTTTTTGAACTGATGAATGTGTATTTTAAATCATTAAAAGGGATTACATTGAGGAAATACCTCTGTTTTAATCCACATTCTCATAGCCTAAAACAAATAAAATTCTTCCTGCTAAGAAGAAGGGAAAAAAATCAGCATTCCTGGCTGGGCCTGGTGGTACTTCTTGCTTCCTGTCAACTATCCCAGTGCCTTAATCCCCTGAAATTCCACAGCCATAGTCTTCATCACCCAAAATAATCATGCTATAATCATACCTCTTGCCTTTGACCTGAAAAACAAAACAAGACAACCCAGTTAACAGCTACTACCTTCTTGTCCTCCATGTCCTGAGTGCAAAGCACCCTTTGCCATTGAGTCTCTGATAGCTTTCTCAACCTGAATGCTGTTAACCCACAAATCACAGTCTGAGTCCAGGATGTTAGAGAAGGTGGCCACACCCTTCACCTCAGCTCACATGGCTCTGTGCACCTGTGGCTCCAGCCCAGGCCTAGCTATAGCTGCAAAGAGCTCCACCTTGTGGAAGAAGCAGCTCACTCCACTCAATAGCAGTGTCCTTTTAGCTGTGGAGGCTGCATTACATGGGACACTGTACACTCAAACTGACCCCCAAATAAGAAGAAAAGAAGGGGGGGTCAGGAGATGCCCAGTCCTCTCTGCCATCTTTGTTTGCCTTACTTCACTACCTATGCTGCCGATTTCTCATCTTGCATCTTTGATAACTTGGAGTCACAGCCAACTTGAAGAGACCCATGTGGTCCCCCAAAATAAGACAGGCTATGTCAAAGCTCTTGAATATCCTCCCGGGCAAAAGGTAAACCCTATTACTGAAGATACCACATATTGCCATCATACAACACCTAGAGACCCTGCTTAATCCAGAATGGTATCCAGCCTCTGAAGGTAGCATGTGTAGTGCTGGAAAGCACAAGCTGCCAGGGGAAATTGACAAAAGATATTCTGAGAAAGCTGAAGTCATCAATATACAACTACAAAAGTGATGAAGACTCACAGAGACCAGTAATGCCAAGAAGTGCTCATCCATGCAATAAGGGTACTAAACCTGGGTGGGTAATCAACAGCTTGTTAATTGGCTAAGCCATAAAGGCAGGTAGCCCTTAGCTGAAACTGAAATCCATGGCAATCCCATATGAAAACCAAGAATCTGGGCTCCAAGGGGAACCCCACACACTAACCAGAGATCTACAGAGAGGCTATACCCATTAGAATCTTGACAGATTCACAATGTTTGTCTCATTTTACCTATACTGATCTCACTCTCCATTGGAGATTCTGTTTGTATGTTTCAGAAGCCAGCGAGAACCTTAGACAACCCAATCCCACCAACAGGACCTGAGATGTTGCCTGTTACCCAGGCAAGAGATGAACCCCTCCTAACTTATGATATAGAGCCCAAATGAAACCTTTGAGGAAGTGGCGAGATGAGCAAGAGACCTACCTTCATAGCAAGTGAGATAACCTGGGAAAGACAGACACTGAGGATACCCAGCACAGTCCAAAGCAGAAGTCCAGAGATTCTTAAGACCTCAACGGTAAAGCAGACCTAAAACTCACACACCATGACTCAGGGATCTGAGTGGAAGAGGGGGCAGAAACTGTAAGAGCCATGGTTGGGGAGGGGGAGAAAGAAAAAATCTGGCTACCTCTGGTACAATCCATAACCCCCTATCCTATGGACTGGTTCAGTTTAGGAAGGCTCCCAGTCAGGTGGGAACAGGGAGGAGGGAAATGGGGATACCACCATAAGACTTATTCATGTAATGTATCTAATTATTTACAATAAATATGGAAAAAATTTTAAAAAGTGAAATAGTAAAAAGAAGGGAAAAACATTAACTGGGTCCAAATTATTAGTTTACATACAATATTTACATGTGATATAAGAAATGTTAAGATGCAGCAAATTAAAGAATTTTAGAAGTCCCATCACATGATCAGACTTAATGCTACCGACAATTTTCAACACAAAGACCCCTAAGCTCACAGCATTAAAGCAGCCTTAATACTCACCCACCACGACTCAGGGAACTGAGCGGAAGAGGGGGGTGGAAAGATTGTGAGAGACGTGGTGGGGGAGACTATCCAGAGGCATGACACCCCTCAGTAACAACACACTTGGGCCAGAAGAACCGGACTGAGTACTAGGCTATCCATAGTCCTCTGTCACAAGGACTGACCCAGACGACCCATGGAGGAGGATATCCAGCTGATTGGTGATGGGGAGGGGGGGCATTGGGCAATTGGGGATAACAACTCATTGTTTGCCCACTAAATAATGTAACTCATTATGGACAATAAATATATATTTTAAAAAAGGACTCATATTACTTAGCCAGTAGTAAAAAATAAATAATATACCTATTTCACCAATGAAAAGTAAAATGGACATTATGATAAAGTAACTACTATTAGAGTCCTATTTTTCTATCTGACTATAAAATGGAAACAATATATGGTCATGTTTACAAAATCTATGAACTTCAGATTTCTGAAAAGTCCCATCTCTTTTTTCTATCTTGTCACTTGCATTTATTTGGCATATGGGAAAAGCAATTTTTTTGAAAGAAAGTTTAAAATGATACTACATTGTTGTTGGACCTCATTTTAATATGGTTTTCCATTTTTCCCCCAAACTAAAAGCTGGTATAAAAGAAATTTAAAAAATAGTAAAAGCTGGTACATTTCCAAAATAGCAGGGAGATCAAATTATGTATAAATTAAAATTATAATAATTTGTATATTAAAAACAAACCATTTCTGAAATTAGGCACTCCTCATGAGATTACAGCTGTAAAAACATATTAAAGTAAAAAGAAAATAAATTAATTTAAATATCCCAGGTATGAAACAAAATATTTCATAGAGTACAAATAACTGTAGATACATAGGGAAACATATCATCAACCTAGTTAAAAATAATTTATTTTTGGTTGGTTAAAATACCTATTTCCTTCATATTATGTTCTTGATTATTTCAGCACAAATATCTGGGAGGCTTTTCCTTTGAGTTGATGAATCTACAAGAAATACTTGTTTTTCTCATACAATGTTCTTGTTTATTAACTAAATTGATTCTAGTGGACACCAAAAGAAATTATGCATTGGTCACAATACACTATCTCAGAGTCATTTACTATAAAAAGGTGTACTCCGAGAGTTTACTCAATGGGTTATATAGCATACTGACAGAAAAACATAATCTCATACAAACAAAGTTTGTACTGTGAGACCTCACAGGGAAGTCCCACTGGAAAGCTGAAAGGGGAGCTCATCATTAATTAGGGGGAAAGTTCAAGTAATAGGTAACTTAGAAACATAATGAGAGCACATCTGGCTAATCATCAAGGCAGTTGACATGTCAGCTTAAAATGAAAACCACAGAGAACATATGATGACAACATATATACAATTAATGGAATCTATCTACTGCTGTACCAGTAAGGCAGGTGCAGAGTAGATTAAAAGTTCAACATTGAATTCCAAAACTTTACAACCTTCACTTGGTTCTATAACCACAGGAACTTTATCTATTTAAGAAAAGAAAATTATAAACTCAACAATATGTTCAGTGTGAAAGACTTTTAGAGGGAGGTGTCATACTCCTACATATCTATACTCATTTCAGTGTAAATTCTGAATCCTACAAGAACAGAAGTGAGTTGAATAGCTCATTTACCTCTCACATTCACTGCCAACATAGCAGGTAAAGGTTATTTGTTAGGGGCTATGTATTTTCTAGGGTCTAAGTAAATAAAGGTACAGATTCCTGTCCAGTTTGCCAGGAGGCATAGATAAGAGCTTGGCTTGCACAGAAAGAAAGAAAAAGTCTTATGGCTCTACTATTCCAACATTGCCTATTTAACTTCTTAACACATTTTGTTTCTGAAACCATCAAATTCCAACTGAGATTTCAATAGAGCTTCCGACCAATTATGGAACAAGATTCAGAAATTCTGTTGTTTCTACTGGATCATACAGGTCAAGAGTTCTGTGACCCCCTGATATGTAGGGCTATGGACTACTGCTAGATGGAAGTGGTTGCAAAAGATGAGATCACCCCTCCCCAGACTTCTCCTAAAGATTTATGGGGCTCTTGTCTGAGAGAGGGAATTAGAAGGTTAACTCCGGGATCTAACAACCAAAAGGTTGTTTAAAAGACCATTCTTAGGACTTATCCAGACCCTGGTCTTCTCTAGACTACCCCAATGATTTCATAAACCCCTTACAACAAATAGAAACTATTAGCTACCTACATCAGTCTAAATAACGTTCACCTCTTTGTGGATCCCCTCCATTCCATTCTGTAATTAAAAATCTCTGGACCCAGAGGAAATGGGAGGAAAGTACATTAAGCTATTTATTTTATTGATGGGAATGAAACCCAGGCCTCATGCATGCTTAGCAAGCACACTTTGGAGCTACACTCCAGCCTAAAGCTGCTTTTATTTTTATTTTTTAAAGAGTTTGGAATGTAGCTCAGTTGGCAGAGTGTTTGCTTAGCATGTTTGATGTCCTGTTCAATCCCCAACACCACATAAACCAGGTGTGGTTGCACATGCCTGCAATCTCAGTACTTGGGAGGTGGAGGCAGGAAGATTAAAGTTCATGGTCATCTTCAGCTATGTAGTGAGTTTAGGTCAATATGGTTTATATGAGATCCTGTCTCAGAAGATGGATAGATAGGTAGGTAGGTAAGTAGGTAGGTAAGTAAGTGGGTGATAGAGATAGACTGATAAATGTATGGCATAGATACACTATTAAATGACTTTTTTCTGTGAATGTATATGTGTAACCAGCACCCAGAATTTTAAAAAAATAGAAATTAGTAGCACCCAGAGTCCCTCCACCTCTCTCTTTTTAAAAATATTTTATTTATCCATTTTCAAGCAGAGAGAGAGAGGAGAGAGAAAGAGCACCAGGGCCACCACCTTGTGGGTCTGGCTTATGTGGGTCCTGGGGAATTGAACCCGGGGCCTTAGGCACTGGAGGTGAGTGCCTTAACCATGGCTGAGCCATCTCTCCAGCCCTCCCCCTCTCTCTTTCACAATCAACATCACCCCTAGGCAGTAGGTCATCGATTCCTCAGCTTCATTGCTGCAAAGGTACATTGGACTGTCTATAACCTTCAGCTGCATTCCCTAGTCCTTGCAACAGAATTCTGTGTGCCTCTTTCCCTTTGGGCTCTGGAACCCTTTCCCACTCTCTTCTGGCTTTGAAGCTCTTGTTCCTGATCTACTTGTCTGCTCTCCATCATTTTGTCTCATTGTCCCTACAATAAACTAGCCATTGTGGTTCAAATGTAAAAAAATATCCCTGGATCCAGAAAATGGAGCTCTTGAGCAAATTCTTCCTGGAGCCTGCCCCTGCTTCATGGAATAAATCTATTTTCACTTTCCATAAAGCCAGGCTTTTGTTGCATCTTGCTTAATTCATTTTTACGACACAAAGAACCTGGACATCCTGTCATGGACAACTTCTCATGAGAGTAACATACTGTATGTGCATGTATATGTGTGTACGTGACACACACACACACACACACTTTGTTTAGAATGATTAAATGAAACTGAGTGTAAACATACATAGTTTTCCGCATGAGTTAATGCCACAACAACTGAAGGATTGGCAAGAAAATGGTCTAAGCAAAGGCGTGAGCACCTCTTTTATCTCTACCTGTATTTATTACCTATCTCTTTTTTTTAAAATCAGGGTCCACATTTGATTTTTAAAAAGACTTGGGAGTTAGTTATCTGCATATACATTTCCCAGTCTCTTACATATATTTCCCAGTCTCTTGTCTGTATACCTGAAATATTTCAAGATAATTGAAAACTTTGGGTTCTTCCAGTAAATAAGTCTGTTAGTTTATCTAATTGTTGATATTGATAAAAAGCTCTGAAAATGAAATCATTATCCAGTTGGATTCTTAGACTTAAGAATGCCCCAAATAATTTTTTAAATAAATGTATAATGATACTTTCTAAAGTGAAGTGACTAAGTTTACCTTTCAGCATATTTTAGAAAGCTTATTTTCACCACATGTGCACATGTGTGTAATATATTTAGATATATTACATACATACTATATATAACCTTTCAGTATATTTTAGGAAGCTTATTTTCACCACATGTGCATATGTGTGTAATATATACTCATATATATAAAATTTGAAATAAAAATTTGTGAGTCTAATTTCTTTTGTATTTGTGAATTTGTTATTATATTACGACATTATGCTTTTGTGTAAGGACAGAAAGAGGTAGTAATTTAATGATACAAGCTCATTATGTAACAGGTGAGTCTATAACATCAATCAGAGGCAAACAGCATGTCATCAGTTTGGTATTTGGTATCTGTCAAGTGCAACTATAACAAACATACAACACTTTATCCTTTAAAAATTTGCTAATAAAAGGTCTCTATTGCTTCAGGGAAAATCACCTCATTCCTTTAATGTACTAAGGTTACAATTACCCATGTCATAAGGGAGTAAAATGAAGATCTAACTCTTGCTAATTGGGAGGCTATTTAACAAGACTGAGTACTCAACTTTGCCAACTCATTAAAAGTTTTTGCAGCACAATCCCAGAAGCACGGCCTAATGAGTCCCTGAAAAATACTCTTCTAATTAAGGATGTTCCTTCTGATTGTTTATGCAGAGAAGCATGCTTGCCTTGGATTACTGCCTTACTATCTTTGTTAGTGAAGAAGTATAAAGAATTCATGACAATCTATGGCTATGTAGGTCTCCACACAGACAGCTGTCTACTTCAGCTTGTGTTTGTTAAATTTACTAATGATCTCTTAAAGAAGACTCTACAATTTTTCTGAATTATTATGGATGAATATAAATTAAAATATACATGTATAAATTATAAGAGTAATCCATAGCAGATGAGAGAGGCTGTGCATCAAACTCTCAAAGCTAGAAACACAGTGAGGTGTCATTATTAGCAGTCTTATGTTGCCTCTTAACATGGAGACATACACATACTTAATGACACTAAATTAGATGATTTTGGGCCAATCATCTTCACTTGAGTCGTATTTGAACAAAGACAGTTTGAAAGATTAATCCATTTTATTTCTGATATCTTTACCTCTACCTGCTGGAGGGAGTTACTCATGTTTTCAGATTCTGGAAGTCAGGAAGACTCCAAGCCTCACTTTGATTCTTTATGGCCCCATATTTGGAACATAGCTCTAAAAAAGACAAAACAAAACAAAAACTAACACAGCTCTCAGTGCCAGGCAGAGATCCTTTTGAAATATTAATGTGTATTTACTGCTCTTCAAATCACAGATAATTAGAGAAGTTTCCAACCATGCTTCGTTCCTTCTATATACTTTCTGCTGAAATTTGCAGGCAGGCTTGGTAATGAGGCCCAGACAGAAGGAGCAGAGAGATTGCTTCAGGAAAAGGGAAGCCTAAAGCTTTCTTTTTTGAAGCATCTATTTCAAACCTTGGCAGTATCACTCAATCAATCTGTTGTGAGTGGTCATCAGTATCGATTGTCAACTTTACGAGATCTAGAATCACCTAGGTGACAAACCTCCTGGTATATCTATGAGTGAGTTTCTAGATTTGGCTAATTTAGTGAAGGAGAGCCCCCATCCCTGAGTATGGGCAGGACCATCCTCTCAGTTGGACTATCAGACTGAAAAAATAGAGAAAACAAGCAGAGCACTAGAATCAGTCTCTTCTCTCTGCTTCATGACCATTGATGTCACACTACCATCCAATTCACCTTCCCTGAAGTGGAATGTGTTCCCTCAAACTTTAAGACAAAATAAATCCTTCCTTAAATTGCTTCTGTCAGGTATTAGATGGCTGAACTAAGAAAACGTACTAATATAGAAAATTGGTACCAAAGAGAGAAGCCTCCTACTACTACTGAACAGGTGGTTCTCAGCGGGTTTGTGGATTAAAACAGAAGATTTTGAGCTTTGAGCTAGAAAAAGACTTAGAATGCTATAAGTAGAAATTATTGTTCTAAGTGATTATTTGAAAGAACAGAATTCCAAAAGACCTATGGTCAGTAGGAGTCCAACTCATGAGTTTTCAGATTCTTTAGCAAACTGGTCTAGAGGCCATTTGTGCTATAAAGAATCTAGCTGCATTTTTATTGTATCCTGAAGACTCAGGTGAGACCAAATTCAAAAGTAATGGATAAATGTGTTTGGCAGAGGAAATCTCGACACAGAAAAAAGCATTCGAGCTGTGTCATGATTCATTGTAGACATGGATCAGAGCAATGATCAGTAGAGTAGCAACAAGGATCGAAAAAAAGATATGAATGATGTCTCATATGCTTTGAATCCAGCTCTTCTCAGATCCCTTACTTCAAGAAAAAAGGAATATCAGGTGATTGGTTTAAGTTAAAGAGATAAAATGGAGTATAAATCTAAAAAACAGATCTTTAGAGATGGACAGGAAATGAGTTATACTCTTTTGTTTCTAGTGGTACTTCTGTGGACTTTGGTTCCAAATGATGAGGAGATCAATGCTGCAGTCATACCAGAGAATTAGAAAATGATCTTCCTGAGAATGCAATCTCTGGACAAAGCATTTTCTCTGAGCTAATGGCTGAAAATTTCCCTCCCCTCTAAACATCTGAGGAAAAGGTCACGGAACAGGTCACACAGACTAGTATGTATCTCACTGCAAAGGGAAAGACAGAATGTACATGATGTATGAGCTATTTTCATCATCGCTGTGATCAACTACCTGACAAAAGCACCTTAAGGGATAAGGATTTGTTTTAGCTCATAATTCATGGGGATACAATTGATTAGGCAGAGGTGGGTAGATCACCATGACTACATAGTGAATTCCAGGTCAGGCTGGGCTAGAGGAAACCCTATATAAAAAAAATAGAAGGGAATATGAGGGGGCTGTTCACATTGAACTCATAGTCTAGAAGCAGCAAGAGATGAGTGACAATACTCTGCTTGCTTCTTTTTCTCTTTCTCTTTCTTTTTTTCTTTCCTTTTTATTCAGCTCAGTACTTTAGCCCAGGGAATAGTGCTGCCCACTGGGTGGCTCTTTTCACCTCAACCCAATCTCTAAAATCCCTCACAGACATGCCCAAAAGTTGTTTTAGCCTAGGTGATTCTAGATCTTATCAAGTTGGCAGTGAATATTAACCCATACTAGTTACCCACTTGCTAGTTTGACACTGAAACATGTCACTTTTAAGCAATATGCCTCCAATCCTTTTCTTAATACTAATAGGCTCATGGCCATCTCATAATACAAGATGCCTTAAGTAAAGCTTCAAAAGTTTCCATAATCCTGAATAGTTCCAACAAGATTCAAAGATGTAAGTGTAGTTTCTTCTGAATTGAAGGATGTTTCCCATAATTTGTTATATTTCTGAATAACATATAAGCATTGAAATCTGAGATAATACTGATGGCTGCATCCTCTGAGGGAACATGAAAGAATTGGCAGCACACATGAGAGTTCACAGAACCCCTGTGAGAGACACCAAAACGATCCTACAGTAACGTGGGGAAGAACTCTCCAGAGGGGGACGCTGATTAAAATGGTCTCAGATCCCAGGGACTATGTGTACAAGAGGCTTATATGCTAGTTGTAATTAGAAGTTATATTTTAGAATCACTTCATACACTAAAATTATAATACACAATGCTTAGTTATTTACCAAATTGGGGCTGGAGATATGGCACGGCAGTTAAAAGTACTTGCTTACAATGCCTGAAAGTCTGAGTTTGATTCCCTAGGATGCATGTAAAGCCAGACGCAGAGTGGCATATGCATATGGAGACAGTTTGATGTGGCAAAAGGCATTGACACACCCATTTTATCTCCTCTGCTTCTTTCTCTCTCAAATTAATAAATAATATTTTCCAAAATGTACCAATTTAGTATGGGGAACTTTTCCATTGCCTTCCTATTCCTAAGAAAAGCATAGGTGCATATGGCTAAATAAAAGAATGGTGATAGGGCAGGTTCAAAATTTGATCAGAGGGACTTTTTACAATTTGGCAACCATATGATAATATGCATACACACGTACATACATATGTAAAAACTTTAAAGAGTATATCAATGGTAATGTTATTGTTGCAGGATAAAATATCAACGTTCAAAAATCAGTAGCATTTATATATGATAATGAACTAAAATTAAATTTAAGAAACAATGAGATTGTAAGACCCTATTGCTCAAGACTCCACAGGCTTGGGTGCAGGTCATTGGGAAATCAAACTGGAGCTGAGCTGGAAACCTCCTCCCTGTTAACCAGCTAACAGAAGGCTGGATAAAGCTATGGCTGCATGCAGCCCTATGGGAGAGAGAAGCCATCAACAGTGTTGAACACCAGTGGACCTTGAAATCATAAGATTGACCAGTCAGGCCAAATGTGCCAACTGGTGCAATAGTGGCATGTCAATTGTGGGGAAATCCAATTGCTCTCTAATTGGACTGGAGGCCCACTCCATGGGAGTGACTACATACCTGGTATTGAAGACCTACTCAAAAGCCAGTAGTGGGGAAGGTCATGGGCCCTAAGGGAGTAACACCTGCTGTTGTCTGACTAAAAAAAAGAAATGGGAAAGGAAGAATATCACATGTAATGGAATTCCAGCAAAGCTTTCAACATATTTCTCTGTACAGGCCAGGAAAAATATCATAGGCCAAAGTACTAATAAAAGGAAAAGATAATGAGGAACTAGAAACTGAGAAAACTACCCAGAAAAATTTTATTTAGGAAATTTGTGAGACAAGAGCTGGGTATATGGCTGGGTATACAGCAAGTATTAAAAGTATTAAACAAGCTTGGAATATGTATTCAGACCATGTCTCAAAACAGGAAAGAATGAAAGAAAAAAGCAAGACACTTGAGAAGAAAATAGAAAAAATAATTTGAGAGAAGTAAAACCATTACAAGAAAAGCAAAAGATCATCATCATTTGAATGTGTGTGAATTGGTGTGTCTTAGAAGAGATGCAATTTAATACAATCAAAGTACACGAAAGTATTAAATTCTCCAGATTTAAATAGTGAAATTCATAATACTCCAATAACTAACCATGATGTGTTAATAATTTTTTTAGAATAAAGAGTAATGACAAAATATAAAATAGTAAAATAATTTGTTTAAGAATACGTAAGTAAAATCAGGCATCAAATAAGGGGTAGTATATTTTTACATAATCAAATTTATTTTATTTCATTCACTATAACTAGCTCTACTTACAGGATGTGTCATGAAATGCTTATGACTACTGCAAAGCTAAATCATATAGTAGTTACATTAATGATAATAAAAATCAAGGTACAACACTAAGAAAAAAACTCATCTAAACACAAGGAAGAAAAGAGAAAAACAAAAGCAGAAGACATAGAAGATAAAAATAGAAAATCAACAAGATGATGCTAACCAGTTCTTACCCATCGGAATTAGCATTGACATAAATGGGTTATAAAACATATGGCTCCTAAAAGATGCTATGCTATTATACCTCATAGAAAAACTTCCTATTTACAGAAAGGAAATTAGTCTCTGGTTTTATGGAGGTTGTGGGTGGAAGAGTCCCACACTTAATGAAACAGAAATGTCCTTTGAAGAATTTGTAGGGTAGAGACTTACCTCTCTCTTCTGTGTTTGGAATTCTCCTTCAGGTGGACCTCATGTCCTTATAAACATGTCAAGTTTTTAAGTGAAAATTAGAAGTAGGCAACGGGAGGGAACAGTTATTATGGGCTATCTTTCCCCAAAAAAGTGTCATGATAAAAAGATAGGCCATTACAGAAGGAAAGGTGATCCTGGCAGGGTCTTGTTTTATTTTACACATTGAACTCCAGCAAAGGAAAGGCTATTCTTTCCTAGTAAGGATAACTCTTCTTTAGAAATTACTGAAATAGAATAACATAAATGCCTAAATAACAGACTAGAAATTACTGAGATGGAATAAAACTAAATTTACACTTTGTTCTGTTAAAGATGCTAAACCTGATGGTAACTCCCAAAGTTGTCCTCAAGCCTTCATGCACACACACACACGAGGGCCCCCCACAGACACACATGAACCTCCCACACAGATGAGACCAACAAGCACACAAACATGAGCCACCCACAGACACACATGACTCCCCCACACAGATGAGACACACAAGCACACACACATGAGACCCCCACAGACACATATGAGCCCCCACAAAGATGAGACCCACAAGCACACACACATGAGCCCCCCACAGACACACATGAGGCCCCACACACAGATGAGACACACAAGCGCACACATGAGCCCACACACACACAAACATGCATACAAACATACACACACATATATATGCACACCATACACATAAAAGATACAATTCTAAATGTACATACCAAACATCAAAATACCCAATTGCATGAATAAAACAGTACTGTATTAAAGATACAAATTAGTACCAACAAAAATAGGAGTGGTGAGTCTAACATTCCACTCTGACTAAAGGACAGGTCATCCTAATAAAAACTAACAGAAAAACATCTGATAAATGTCATTATAGATCAAATAGACCTAAGAGAGGTATACCAAACAAGCTATACAAACACTGCAGAATATATATTTTTCTCAGCAGCCCAAAGAACTTTGTCTAAAAATAAATAATACAATAAGCACAAAACGAGTCTTATAGACTGTGGAAAGGTGAAATAATTTCTTGCATTCTATTAAATTACAATGAATTAAAACTACAAATTAACAAGGGAAACATCCCACACAAGCACATGCAGATTGAACAACACAATACTGAATGATAAATTAGGTCACCAAATAAATTAAGAGGAAATATTTCTAGATGGAAGGAAAATAAAAATATATCAAACCAATGGGTTCCAAGAAAAACTAACAGGGAAGTATGTTGCTACAAATGCTTCATTAAAAAGTTAGAGAAATCTAAAATAAATAATTTAAAAATGGACCTTAAGGATCTGAAATATAGGAATAAGCAAAACCCCAAATCAGCATTGGAAAGAAATAATAAAAATCAGGGTGGTAACTGGTGGAAATTGAAATGCAAAGAAAACAATGCAAACAGAAAATCAAAGACTCAGTTCTTTGAAAGATAAATAAATTAACAAACCCTTTGTAGTCTGTTTCACATTGCTGGAATGAACATCCAAACCAGGCACAGTTTAGATGAGGAAGGGATTTATTTCAAGCTTACATATCCAGGAGGGAAGTTCTATCAACAGGGGAAGAAGCTGCGTTCATACATCCAAACAGAGAGAAACAACCAAAAAAACCATAAAACCAAAAAGCATTAAACATGATCAGGCAGCAAGGAGCAGGGACCATGGCACATCTCAAACTGCTCTTTTACACCCTTGGGCTGGAATTCAGATCTGCCCCCAGTGACACTTTAGGACACCAGAATCCACCCCTAGCCAGAGGCTGGAGATCTGAGTCCATAGGTTACTTAGGGGGTTGCAGCCCCGCGCATCAACTCCCTGTTCACCCACGGGAGCTGGGTGAGCAGTGGCTTGGAACAGCTGTGAGCCGAACAAGAGATGAGACTCTTGGGAGAACGCGGCAGTGGGCAGTTCTCATTTTATTGATAGGTAGCAGTTGTTTATATAGAGAAAAGTCAGAGGTAGAAGCATAGGAAGCAAGATCTGTGGGAGAATGGTGATGTCAGCAGAGGAAATGAAACCTTATTGTTTAGGTTTGTTATTTGCAGTTGGAATAAGTTAGGCTTTGAACTGCTTATCTTATCTCAGGGGACAGCTGTGGCCTGCCTGGGCACTGGAGTTCTCAGGATTGCTAAGATTTACAGGGGCCCTCAGACTTTGCCTCAACTTCCTTATCAGAAGGAGACTGTCCCAGAAGCCTGCCAGACTCAGCAAAACCCTACTTCCTCCATGCCCCATTAGTAGGGTACCACAACTCTTCCTTTTTGTTTTTATAATGGAGCAGTGGCATCATAAGCCTCTGTTATTTTAGGCAAGGTTTGATACTGTACTAAAACTTGATTGGTAGTGACCCAAGCAATATTTGCTGTTTGATAAACTCAATGATGTGGAGAGCTATGAGCAGCAGTGCTCCTATAGCAAGGAGTGGGCTAAGGAGTAGGAAGAGCCAGGAAGTCAAAAGAAATAGAGAACAAAGGGAGTGGGGGCATTGGGAACATATAAGACTCATAAAAACAATATTTTTCCCCCAAGTCCATGTCCCCCAAGTTCAGCAGTGATGACATCTAGTGTCCTCTGGTTCTGGAGCACTGTTTCAGCAAGAGAAGTCAATTGTCTCTGGAGGTACTCAAGCTGCTGGTAGTTGACATCTCTGAAGTTTTCTGGGTGGGTCTGGGCGAGGGTAGCTCCTGGGATCCCTGAGGCTCCTGCAGGGAGAGCTCCATCGCGGCACACCAACCAGGAGGGATGAAAGATTTTCTGTTAGCAAGAGCTGGGCCAGAATGCCACTTCATTTTCTGCAGCCTGTAGAACAATCATATCTAAAGAGCATTAAGTAAGGGTGGAGGAAATCACACACAGGTGCTGGAATGTCCTTCACACCATAGCAAGGCTAGAGCCCTGATGTGATGCAGGTGGTCGCTGTAAGAGAAACACTGGAGAGGCATCTGACATCAGTGGACCTGGAATTAAACAAACAAAGGTGATACCCATCCTTTGGCTAAAGAACTGGATATCGAAGAACCTGGGTGGAGAATAATTTTTATGGAGACAACGTATTTAAAAGTGATGTTCATAGAAACAGCAGTCAGCAAGGGACTGGAAAAAAAAAAAGAAGCAGTTTGAGGCATTTGGGTGGGTGGTAAAGGAAGAATATCAGTGGAGATAAGCAGAGAGAAAACCCCACTGAGAGGAGAATTTTTGACCTGTAAGGATAAAGCAGATGATATACATTAACAGTTAATTTTAATAACATCATATGTGTCACCTTGGGCAGCTGTGAGGAAGAATAAAACTGAAATTAGTAAGGCTGCTGAAATAGTTAACTACAAAGAAGCTAAACTTTTCCTGTTTAACAGCTGAAGGATTTCAAAGAACCTGTGAGAAAAGTCCTTGAACATAAGATAAAGACCTAGAAGATAATTTTTAGCAGGGACAAGCTTTGTCCTGGGAAACAGGCAAAGCAATATAGCTGTAAGATAATGAAATAAGCATGGCTTAAAAGTTATTTGTACTTTGAAGAAGTTACTTTAACTCACATAGGATTTATAGTTAACTATAATATTTTACCTCTTAAGTCCTGCTTAATTGTACTTCTGTTTGATAAATTTCTTTATTAGAACTATTTCAGGGTTTTGGAGATGAAACCCCACTTTTCTTTGTATTCCATTAGTCTCTTAAGCCCTGTTAATTAGGTAAGAGAGCCACTGGTCAGCTATTGTATACACAAACATAGCTTGTTTTAATTTGTCCTAAATTTGAGCCTGTGGTCTTGGCGTTTGT
>PVHP010024702.1:0-26194 GCA_004024765.1 Zapus hudsonius | reverse complement strand
TTTTTTGAGACAAGGTCTCTCTATATCCCTGGCTGACCAGGAGTTCACTATGTAGGCTGGTCTTGAATTCTGATCATTCTGCCTCTGTCTCCCAAGTGCTGGTATCACAGGCATGCTCCTGTCTAGCCCCATACCCTATCTTATTCCTCATTCCCCCTCCCATTAAACACCTTCCTCCCCTTTCACAGGCCCCCATCTACTTAAGTCATCATACTTAAGTCTAGATTCACATATGATAGAAGACATGTGATATCTGTATTTCTGAGTCTTTTGCCATGCTTTTGTTTTCTTAAAAAATTATAATTTCAGGGCTGGAGAGATGGCTCAGCAGTTAAAAGGGCTTGCTTACAAAGCCTGCTGGCCCAGGTTCAATTCCCCAGTACCCACATAAGACCAGATACACAAAGTGGAACATGCATCTGGAGTTTGTTTGCAAGGTTAAGAGGCCCTGACATGCCCATGTGCGCTCTCTCTCTCTCCTTGCAAATAAATACATAAAAGCATTTCCAAAAAATCCAATATATAATTTCAGGAGTTTGTTGGATGTCTGAATGCTTGCTTTCAAAGAATGAACATCTTATTTCATGAGTACACAACATTCTTTTCTCTCTGTGAAGACATTAATGATGGGCTGGGGAGATGGCTCAGGGGTTAAAGGCTGGAGGCCCTGGCAGACCCCCCACTCTGCCCTTGCAAATAAATAAAAATATTTTAGAAAGAACTCTGGAGGCAGAAACAGTAGGACCAGAAGTTCAAGACCAACCTGGGTTACATAGCAAGACTCTGTCTCAAAAAAAAAAATTGATGGGAGGCAGGCATGGTGCCATAAACCTGTAATCTGAGTTCTTGGGAGGGGGAGGCTGGAGAATTAGAGTTTAAGGCCAGCCTCAACTCTACAGCAAGTTTGAGGCCAGCCTGGGCTACATGAGACCCTATTTCTATATACATATACATATACATGAGTGCTGGGATCACACCACATACATACATATATATACATATATGTGTATATGTATCTATATAACTTATTTATTTGCAAGCAAAAAGAGAATAAACTGGCATTCCAGGGCCTTTAGCCACTGCAAAAGAACTCCCATGTAAAGCCAAATGCAGAAAGTAGCGTGCGCACGCACGCACACACACATGTTTATATTTGGTTTTTCAAGGTAGGGTCTCTCTCTAGCCAAGGCTGACCTGGAATTCATTATGTGGTCTCAGGCTGGCCTCTAACTCATGGTGATCCTCCTACCTCTGCCTCCCGAGTGCTGGGATTAAAGGTGTGCACCACCACGCCTGTCTTAGAAACCATCTTTTCTGAAAAATAATCTTCTTATTTGTAAGCATAGAGAGAGATAGAGAGAAGAGAGACAGACAAAAAGAATGAGCACGCCAGGGCCTCCAGCTGCTGCATGGGACCTCTAGATGCATACATCACTCTGCATCTGGGCTTTACATGGGTACTGGGGAATTGAACTCGGGTCATTAGCCTTTGCAGGCAAGTGCCTTAAGCGCTGAGCAATCTCTCCACCCCTCCCTTTTTTGAGACAGGGCCTCATGTAGTCCAAGCTGGCCTGGATCTTGCTATGTAGCAAAGGATGACCTTGACCTCCTAATCCCCCCAAATGCATGGGTGACCATGCCTAGCCCAGAGAGCCATCTAATCACATCTCACTCCTGTTTAAACCCTTCAGTGACTTCCCTTTGTCCTTATGTAGAAAGTCTAAACTCATCGCTTATCATATGAAGCCGCTCATGATCTGATCCGTAGTTCTCATGTCAGCCCCATATCTTCTAGAAATCACCCTTTCCACCTGCAAACTCCTCCCTTGGGACCCTGTTCCAGACCCCAGGTCCAGCTGAGGTGTTGCTAAGTGTACTCCCAGGATGGGTCCGTTCTATAGTCAGATGCCTGAATCCCACCCACACCAATCACCAACCCCCAAAATGTTATTCCATGAATGCAGAAAGTCCGACTGTCTTGTTCACTAGCACATCAGTACCTAGCATTAGGACTCGTGAAAAAATTGACGGATGACTGAATGAGCATCTCCGCTGGGCTCCTAGTGTTTTTCATATTGATTTTTGTGAACTCCTTATTGGTTGAAGATGTTGACCCTTTGCCATTGGCTGAGGATGCTTTCCCAGGTCATTTGCCTTTTAATTCGGGATATTTTTTTGCCATGGGATAGAGAAGTTTTCAATCTTAATGTAAACAGCCTATTGATTCTTTCTGCCCGGATCTCTTCCAATGCTTCCAAGTTTAGAAAATCGTTTCTGCACTGGATATTTGATGATTAGATACTCACTTCTATTTTCTGTGCACGGCGCTGCCAGCGGGCCCCTGATCATTTTACTCTCTTCCTAAAAAATGTTTAACAGTATCCTTAGAGCCTTTGGAATCAAGTCCAAACTCTTTCACTTGGCCGCCTGGGCTCCAAACCTGAACTCCTCTTCCCAGCCTTTTCTGACTACTCATCCATTGAGCCTGAGCTCCAGACAGGAGGAAGGGTTTGCTTCTCTCTGGATGTGCCTGTTTGTCCTACCTCCCAGCCTGCTGGTCCCTCTGCCCAAAATACCCACCCCTAAGGGCATACATTTACATTCAAACTACCACAAAGTGATAAACCCCTGTATCTTTAATGCAATCCTATTGTAGAAACAGAGTCATTACAGATGCGCAAAATTAAAATAATGTTATATTATCCAGGCGTGGTGGCGCACGCACATCTTTAATCCTGGCACTTGGGAGGCTGAAGTAGGAGGACTGCAGTGAGTTTGAGGTCAGCCTAGGGCCATAGAGTGAGTTTCAGGTGAACCTAGGCTATAGTGAGAACCTGCCTCAAAAATTAATTAATTCATTAAATTAAATTTAAAACCTTGACATGATAATATATTGAGTTAGGGTGGGCCATAATTCAGTGATTAGGGTCTTGTATATGAGGAGAGAAACTTGGACACAAAGACAAAACAAAGGAAAGACAGTCATGAAAAGATGGAGACAGGGGTTAGAGAAATTGGCAAAAGTGCTTGTCTTACAGGCATGATGAACTGAGTTGAAATCCCAGTGTCCATGTACAGTTAAAGGTGCTTGCTTGCAAAGCCTTCCACCCCGAGACTGATCCTCCCCAGCACCTACATAGCGACCTGGTGCATAGGTTTATGATCTTTTGTTGTTGTTGTTGTTGTTCTTTTGTTTTGTTTTGTTTTTAGAGGTAGGGTCTCACTCTAGCCCAGGCTGACCTGGAATTCACTATGTAGTCTCAGGGTGGCCTTGAACTCACAGCAATCCTCCTACCTCTGCCTCCCGAGTGCTGGGAAGAAAGGCGTGGGTCACCATGCCCGGCAGGTTTGTGATCTTAAAGCACCTGGCAGAGTCAGCAGAAGCTCATGGGCCAGCTAGGCTGACCTTCATCTGCAGCAGCAAGAGACCCTGTCTCACAGAAGGGGAGAAGAGCACAGTCACCTAGTGGTTGTCCTCTGACCTCCATGAATGCATCCCCCCCCACACACAAATGCATACATAAAACCAAAATCAAAACAAAGCAAGCCTTACCTTACCCTTCCTCCTGGAGTGAGTCACCAGAGCTAAAACCCAAGTGTCTCCACTTGCTCACTATTGGCCAAATCCTTTATAGTCTGTGAATGTGTGTACCTGTGGTGTGCATGTGTGTCTGGGCACATGTATACATGGAGGCCAGAGGTCAGAGATGTCAGGAGTCTTCCTCAATTGCTCTCCACCTTATTTTTGGAGAGATAGGGTCTCTCACTGAACCATTTCAGCTAGACTAGCTAACCAGTGAGTCCCGGGGAGCCTCCTGTCTCCACCTTCCCAGTGCTGGGGTCACTGGCACACACCACCAGACCTGGCTTTAACAAGAGTGCTGGGGATCCGAACGCAGGTCCTCGTGCTTGAAAGGTATGCGCTTTACCCACTGAGCCATCTTCCAACCTTTTGAGTCTTAATGTCTTCATCCCCACCAACTCATCTATGCTGGGGATGGAACCCATACCCCAAGCACCCTACCACTAAGCCATACCTCAGGCCCCCTCCTCATCTTAAAATGGGAACAGAAAACAGCAAGAGCACATCAGGTAGTTGTGCAGGTGGAGAAGGGATTTTGGAAGGGAGTCTCCCACTGCCCTCATGCCTTCCCAGTCATGTCTGCCCCAAAGGTCTGAGTGCTCCTGGACTCCTGGTCAGAGAGCTGTTCTTTCCCGCTGGGCAAAGGGGACTGAGAAGACAGGTTTCACCAGGGCCCAGGCACACTTGGATGAGACTCCCACATCTATTAGGCCCAAAGGAATCCTCTCTTTCTTTCCCTCTCCAGTGGTTTCCCTACAGCAAGATTAAGTCTCTAAAGGGGTCCACCAGGACTCCCTACCTCCTGCCACCCACCAGCAACCCCTATGTTGATGAAGCAGGTGAAAAAAAAAATAATCCTTTCCCATTTTAAGATGGACAAACTGAGGCTCATCCATATAGTTGGGTCTAGAATTGGATGACTTGGAAATCCAGGAAGAGGTTTTCCCATGAGGTCCTGAGGGGCTTGGGTAGTTGATAGGGAGCTGGGAGATCTTGGGGCCCCTTCCTTGGTCCACAAAGGGGCTGATGCTATGTTCTCGGGGGCTGCTCTGGCACGTGGTGTCTGTTTTAACTTGGAAACCTAGGGTACCACATAGGGAAGAGCAAAGACACCAGTGTGGGTCTCTAGGGTGAGGGTGAGAGTGGAGACTTCCTAGATAGTGAGGAGAGCACACTTAGCATCAGGGGCCCCTGCTTCCCTTGAGGCCTACACCTACCTAGTATGCCCTGTCTGCTGGGAAGCAGCTATCCCATCAGTGAAGTGGAGAGGGGAGGTGGGACGGATCATTATCTTAGCCTTCTCAGCATTCTCCAAATACTGTCCCGGGCCCTGCCCTCCCCAGCCCAGACTGTCCCCAGGGCCTGACTTCACCATGTTGGCCTGACCAAATTTCTGAAACCATCCAGCTGCCTCCACCCTCCATTCCGCCCTTCCCCAAAGCCTGGCCAGACTCCAGAGCCCCTTAGGAGCTGGGGTGCAGGCAGTGGTTTTTGTCAGACTTGGGGGACACTGGGAGTATGGTAGGGGGATGTCCAGGCCCACGTTTGACTTCCTCAGTCCCCTCCCTCCCTCCTTCCCTGGTGAAATCTGAGCTCTGGGATCCTGGGAGAACTCTGGCTGTAGAAGAACATTCCATCCAGTTCTCCAAACACTGCACAGCTGGCAGAGGGAGGGGCAGCCAGAGGCCGCCTTCTGGAGCCCTTGGGCTGTTGTTTTCATGGAAATGAGGAGTCTTGGCCCTGAGGGGTCAAACCCTAGCTGCCTGGACAGACTCTCAGGACAGAGAGGTCGAAGAAGGATGTCCAAGTTGTACATACTGTCCTGGGGGCTTACCTAAGGCCACACAGAAGCAACAGTCACTGCCAGGGAGGATCCAGCTGCCTGGGTCTGCCCAGCCAGGTGTGCAAGGCTGCTTCACACCTGCCAGCCAGGAGGTGGTGGCTGGGTAGCAGATCAAGCCAGCAGAGGGCAGAGGCCTTGTGAGGTTTCCCTTGTGACCAGGCTTCAGGCTGGGCCTCAGGCAGCTGGGGGAAGGAGGGAAGGGATGACTCAGAGATAAAAAGCCCCAGAGGGACTCTGGGCTAAGCTTTGACCAGCCCAGCAGCCTGCCTCTCTGTGCCCACTCCTCAGAAATAATGGATAAATCTCTGAGCTTCAGGTTTCACATTTGCAAGAGGAGAGGGTTAGCTCTTCTCTGGCTCTGATTTTCCTAAGAGGTCAAAAGGCCCTTATGGCTCCCCATCCCTTCCAACCTGTGTCTAAATGTCCAAAAAGTACCATGTCTCTCTGTAAGGTTCTGCAGTACCTCTGACTCAGTTTCCCTACTCAAGGACCAAGCCCCCAGCCTTTCACCCTCAGCCAGGCTGAGCCCCTGCCCCTCTGACCAGGTCAGGGTGGTGAGAGCTGCTCTGCCCTTCTGTACATCCTGTTTTTTTGTGAAATGGTTTCCAGGTGAGGCCGTGGTTGCCCTGCAGAGGAAGGTGGGGGCACTGGAGAATTTAGTAGGGGGATGAGCAAGGAGCAAAAACAGGAAGGGGGTGGGGGCGGGCCATGGAAAATTCAGAGCCAGGAAACGGAGTTCAGCATCTGGCTTGCATTAGTCTGAAAGCGCTTCCCAGCCCAGAGCAGAGGAGGAGATACTGTTATCCACTGGCCTGGCAGGGCAGGGGCTGTGGCACTGAGTGGAACGAAGGCCCTCCTTCGAGGTGAAGTGGGGGAGGAGGGAAAGAGGAGACCCCCCTCTGTCTTCATTGAGGCAGACCCTCCCTGAAGGTTACCTTCTCCCAGATTTACAGTGCCACAGGGGAGAATGTTTCCCATTTGATAGTTGAGGGAACTGGGTCCCTGAGAGACTAAGTGATTTGTCCAAGGTCACACAGCCAAGGAAGAAATCTCTTTCTTTACAAAGACACAAAGATGAGACGGAAACCTCAGTGACAGGGAAGGGGGGGCGGAACTAGGGATGTAGCTCAGTGGTAAAGGGCTTATCTAGCATGCATAAGACTGCCCAGGAATGCACCTTTACAGAAAGAGGAGAGGGAGAGGGAGAGAGGGAGGGAGGGAGGGAGGAGAGGTGCAGTGTTTAGAAAGAAAGAAGGGACAGTTTAAAGTATGCCTGAGCAATGCCAGCTGGCCTGGTGTGCCTTAGAGGCTGAGAACCCATTTTACGGTTGGGAAAACAGAGGCACTGAGAGGCTGTAGTGGAGCTGTTGGAATGAGGCTTGGGTGACTCCAGGCCTGCATTCCCAGCTGGACTGAATTTCCCCTTGGTGCTGATTATAAGGGCTTGTCCAAGACTACATGGCCAGGCTGTGCTGAAAGCAGACAGGACAAGCTCTGCCCAAAGTGCCAGTCATGCAAGAGAAGTAACCCCTTCATGGGGGTCCTGGCTGAAGGCCGGGACCTCAGCACATGGAGGACCTTTCTACCCCTCTCCCCTCCCCCAGGTATCTGGCCTTCTCTGGCCCACAGCCCACTGCCCCGGAAGGGAAGGAGGTCTGTGTCTTCTGCTGAGCCTCAGGAGTTAATAATTAAGAGTTTAAGGAGATAGAGGCCCGTCTAGGAGGCCCCGCCCGCCCGTCCAGGCTGCTGCTTCTGAGAGATAGCAAAGGTTAGTGTGAGGCTCAGCCTGGGGTGGGAGACACCCGGTCACCTACCCTCTCAGGTGGCAGTCTCCAGAGGGACCCTCAGCCTGGCCCCCAAGCATGGATGCCTCTGAGGAGCCCAGGCAGTGCCCTGCTCGGGGGTCATGCCCAGTGTTCCTGGCCATGAGCTCGGGAGTTGTCCGTTATGCCCCATCTGGCTTGTGCCCTGCACCGGAGAGGAACTTGAGAGAAGAGTCCCAGGACACAAACAGGTGAGCTAGGGACCTGGAACACTGAGGGGAGGTGAGGGGCTGGGAATCAGAACTGGTGCTGGTGCCGGCATAGAACTGGAGGGAACTTTGGGAGCTTCCTACAAGGTCAGTGGCGGGGGGAACTCTGTTATCTTATTCAACTTGGTGGTTATAAGGAGGTAGACGTGAAGCTCAGAGAGGGCAAGACACTCTTCTTGGGTCACACACTGAGCTGGAGCAGACTTAACTCCAGAACTGGGGACAGTGTCTTCCAGGTTTTCTCATCTACCTTCTTCAGCCAAGGGTGTCTGGCTAAGGGTGACAAGCTGGGAAGGGAATGGCAAGGAGAGTGATGGAGGGAAGGAGGCTGAGGAAGGCTGTGGCTTATGGTTGGAAGACATACTTTTCATTTCTCCACTTGCTGGGCCAGGCACTCAGTGGGCATTGGGTAACTTCGTGTGGGCTGATTGCACCCAACTATAGCTTCCAGAAAATCCTGTGGGTTCTGGGCTGTCTTTTTTGGAAAGCTAATATAGGGAAACTCCGCCTCACTGCCCCAGGCTGTGTGACATCAGTCTGGTTCCTTAACTTCTCTGAGCCTACCCTTTTCAATGGACCATCAGGGCTGTGTTGCTGGGAAGAGGCAGTGAGGACTCCCAGTCCATAGCTTAAGATGGTAACAGGATGTTTTTGGTTAGTAATTGGATGTCGATGGTCTGAGTAGTGATCACACACTTGAACTTTGAGGCCTCACTCAAGAGGCTCCCAGGCTGAGGCCTCTTCCTCTGGAGCCGTGGCCCTGGGCTGATACCTTCTCTCCTTTAGCCCCCACTAGTCTGGCTGCCACCGTTTATCACTGCCAGGGTTTTCAAAGACTTGGAAGGCCGGGGTCCTGTCCTGGCTCCTTTTCCTTCCGTCAACCTCTCCTCCTTCCCCTAGATGGGGGACCAGAATGAGGAGCAGGAAGACAGCATTTGCTCAAGGCTTAGCTGGTAAAAGATTCAAGTCAAGAAGCCTACATTGACATTTGCAAGGGCTGGACCCTGAGCTGGGCCCGGTGGGCAGAGAACTCAGCTCTAAGAAGGGCTGCTCCTTGCACTGCACGCCCTTGGGAAGACACCATGCTGTAGGCACAGAGCAGGCCTCGGTCGAATACTTCTGACAGGTTGGAGGGCTGTCCAGGTTCACCGCTACACCAGGTAGCAGAGCCGTGGAGTGGGAAAGGCCCTGGCCTCCACGGGTCAGCTCCTATACCTAGTCTACAAACTGTGACCCCCTGAGATAGCACCCTTCTCTGTTTTTGTCATCCTGGCCCAGACAGACTGACCTAGAACTAATTCTGTAGCTGGCCTGGAACTCATGACGATCCTTCTACTTCAGCTTCTTGAGTACTAGCATTAAACACCTGCACCACCATGCCTGGCCTCTCTTCTAGTTTTTTTTAATATTTAATGTATTTATGAGAGAGAGAGAGAAGCAGAGAGAGAAGGGGCGAACGAACTCCAGCTCCATGCACCACCTTGTGAATCTGGCTTTACATGGGAACTGGGGAATAGAACCCGGGCCTTCAAGCTTCACAAGCAAGCACCTTTAACTGTGGAGTCATCTCTCCAGCCCTCTGTTTTAAAAATGTTTTATAAGTATTTTGGTTGAAAAACCTTTATTTACTTATTTATTTTTATTGGTTTGGTTTTGAAAGAGGGTCTCACTCTGTATCCCAGGCTGATCTGAAATTCGTGGCAATACTGCTTGTCAAGTACTAGGATTCGGAGCATGAGCCACCCACCATGCTTGGCTCTTTTCTGTTTTGAGCAGAGTTGCCTTAGTTGGTAAGAGTGTGCGCTACCCTAACAGTGACGATCATTGAGAGGCTGTTCCATTTCTATCACCCCCATACTAGAGCCCCATAAGTCACAGCTACCTTGGGTGGCCAAGGAGGGAGGATGGCTTCATCCAATGAGCTGGAAACCAACTTAATGAGGTTCCCCTCCCGAAGAGGGGAGAGGGAAAAGGGGAGAGCGAGCAAGCCAGGCAGTGTCTATGTACTTTTCCTGGGTTCCCAGCTCTTGGTTAGCCCTAAGGTGCGCTCGGAAGGGGTGGTGAAGGGGTGGGTGTGATGTGGGAGAGTGAGATGTAGAGGGCAGGGTTTGTGGGCAGAAGGGCAGCACCCCCGAGAGTGCTGGCATAGGGAAGAGGAATCGTTCCCCCACTTTCTTCTTCCTGCAGACCCACAGGGTGGTGCTGGTCCCCTAGCAGGACCCAAGGGGTTGGCTAAGCTCTCACCGGGTCCTCTTTCCAGGCTGAACTTGAAGTCAGTGGTCATGATGGCCTGGATAAAGAGGGCAGAGGGACTGAGCACAGATGCCAGGGAGTCAGGGAAGGGTTTTACAGAGGACCAGGGAAGGACAGATGTGTGTGAGGGATGAGCCGGGGAGCCCCAGCAAGTGGAGGAGACTTGGTCCAAAGTTAGACACTCTTTTGGGATAAAAGCTCCACGTGGGACTTTAAGATCTTGTTTGGGGTTCTGTCCCTCCTCGCGATTGAAAGGCCCGGGTGAGGGGTGTCTACAGGCCTTGAGTGACAATGAATGGGAGAACTGAGAGCTGAGACCCAGGAGTCATGGTATCTGGCTCAAGGTGTTTGGCGGCTGTGCTGGGGTGGAGGGGGGCCGAGAGGCCCTGGCTGATGGGAGGGGATCGCCGTCCCAGCACCGCCCGCCCGCAGAGCTAGGGCGGGGCCGGCAGGGGGCGGGGCCGGGCACGTGTCCTCGGGCCAACCCTCGGGCACGTGACCGCGGGGCGGGGCCGGGCGGAGCGGGACACTGATCCCGATCGTCCGGAGCGGATTCCCAGGCGGCCAGACAGGCAGACAGACAGACAGACCCGGGCTGCAGGCGGGGCCGCGCGGAAGGGACTGGCGGCGGCAGCGGCGGCGGCAGCTCGGGGAGCGGATGCCCCAGGATGTGGAGCGGGTAGGTGCTCTGGCGCTGGCTCTGGGCCCTGCTGGCCTGGGGATGGGAGAAAAGGGGGTCTCCATCGCGGCTGCACCCCATAGGGAGATGCTCTGGGACCCCCAGCCCTGCCCGCGGCACAGGGCTGCACTAGTGCGCCTGGGCGCACGAGCCAGCCACGGGGGAGAGAGAGATGGAGGGACATTGGCGCCTGGGGTGGGAGTGCGAAGGGTGACAGGGACAGTGCCAACTCCTCTTAGCTCACCAGTAGCGCCTGGGAGAAGTAGGTGGACACTGGGGTTACATGAGCATGCCAAGGTAAATCTGGGGTACGCACTTGAAGGAGGGCACCTCAGCACCCATGAACTCTTGGAAAAGCGTGCAGTTGGGAAAGTCGGGCTGGGTCTCTCCAAGGTTGCTGGACAGTTGATGGGAAGTGCCCTCCAGGATGGGAGGTGTGGGATGTGTGGAATCTCCCCACAGCTTGGAGGGAGGGGAGGGAGAGAGAACAGGCCCTGGGTCTTGGATGAGAGCTACTATCCCTACCCCACCACCACCACCACCACCACCACCACTGGTGTCTGTCAGGGCGATTGATTCTCAAAGATAGTTTCTGTTCTGGGCCAATCTGATGGGAGATCCCGCCCTGGGTTCGCAAAGATTCAGGTCCTTGGTTGGAGCTGGGCCAAACCTCCTCCTCCCGGGGCTGGAAAGCCCAGATCCAGGGAGAGGTACTCCTCCTTGCAAAGGACTGTCCCAGAGTTGGTCTATGCTCCTCAGCTGTGGAGAGAGGATGGTGCAGGTGGGATCCTCCCCCCCCCCATCCCATGGCACCCAGTAGAGTTTAACATTAGATTCTAGAGAAATACAGCCAGGTCACCAGTGGTAGGCTCCGGGAGCCTGAGGCGTGGAGAGTATGAGCTTCTCGGAGGAAGCTGAAGTCAGCCTGTGTTTGTTGGAATTACACCTGGGGAAAGAGAGGGAGTGTGTGTTGTCGAGGTGGGCTCCTAGTGCCTGGGGATGAATGTGTATGATCTCACTTGGGGATGTGTGCTTGAGGAACAGGCTGGTCTGAAGTTTGGGACCCTTTGTGTTTGGTGGACCTAAGCAGGTACTGTGTGACCCTAAGGGTCTCTGAACCTGTAGGTAAAGAGGTGGCAGGGTAGTGACCTCGGCCTTAAGAATGTTGTTCCTTAGCCAGATGCCAGTGATGGGTGTTCACTGTAGGTCGACATCAGAGTGTCAAAGTCTTGGGCTTGAGGCATACATTCCCAGAACTTTCCTAGAGGAACTAGGCTGACAACAACCCCTTGCCCCAAGTCCTCAATCTGGCATACTTCCTGTATGGATCTCATAGGCCCAGGTAGGCAGGGGGAGGGGCAGGGTGGGCAGGATGAGGATCTGGGCACCTGAGAGTGTGGCATTTTAATGGGCTCCTCCTTTGGACATGGATGTAGGGACTTAGTGATCAGGGGCTGAGCTGCCATCACCCACTGGGCACTCAGGGGACTAGTAGTTTACCCAGTAAAAGAACCATGCTCAGGGGGTTACACTTGGCTAGGTCACTCCAAGTGACCCCCCCACCCACCCAGGAGTTCATGGTAGCTCTAGGAGGTATATCCTAAGGGTGTGGATCTTAAAATAGGAGGAGGGGGTTGCTCCTGGAGCCTGGCTTCTTGGTCAGTAAGATGAGCTGGGTTGGGTGACTGCTCCAGCTGAAGTGAGCAGAAGTGATTGGACCATGCGGGAGCCAGGAAAGGAGAGCCCCTTTCTCGGGACTCTGGAGCATGTGCCTTGAACCCTGAACCCAGAGGCAGCTTTAGTCTGACATTTTTTTTTTTTTTTTGAGAAAGGGTTTCGTGTAGACTAGGTTGGCCTTAAACTAGTTGTGTAGCTGAAGCTGAGGATGATCTTGAATCTCTGATCCTCTTGCTTCTTCTACCTCCAGGGTTACAGGAGGTATGCATCACCACACAGGGTTAATGTGTTGTTGGGGATCCAACCCATGGCCTTGTACATGCTAGGCAAGCACCATCAACTGAGCTATGTCCCCAGCCTTAGACTGACTTTGTATGTGTGTGTCGCGCATGTGTGCATGTAGGATGCCTGTGTGTCATGGCATGTGTGTGAAGATGAGGACAACCTCAGGTGTTGCATTCTACCTCGTTGGAGTCCTGTGTTCTCTGCTGCTTTCTCCAGACTAGCTGGCCGAGGGCTTCAGGTGATTTCTTTTATCTCTACCTCCCCCCTTTTTTTTCCCTCTAGCTCAGGCTGACCTGGAATAATTCACTATGTAGTCTCAGGGTGGCTTGGAACTCACGGTGATCCTCCTACCTCTGCTGGGATTAAAGGCTGCACCACTGCCCTCAGCTCCACCTCCCTTCTTGATATCATAGGCACGAAGGCAGTATAGGCGCTTCCAGTACAGCAGTTGGCTCTTTGTGGGTTTGGGGTATCTGGACGCACATACTCACACTTGCCCCAAGCACTTTATCTATTTTGCCATCTCTGTAGCCTCACCTTTTTTATATATACAGGGTATTAAGGATCCCATGATGGCCTCCAGCTCACTATGGAGCTGATGATGACCTTGAACTTTTGTTTGTTTGTTTGTTTTGAGGTAGGGTTTCTCTCTAGCTCAGGCTGACCTGGAATTCACTCTGTAGTCTCAGGTTGGCCTCGAACTAACAGCAATCCTCCTACCTCTGCCTCCCGAGTGCTGGGATTAAAGGCGTGCGCCACCACGCCCGGCTGGACTGGAATTCTTGATCCTCCTGCTCTAGCCTCTTGGGAGCTAGGAATACTGGATATACCCACACCCCACTGTTCAGTGGGACCTTAAAGTGCTGATTCCCCTACACACACATATACTAAACTAGGCTGTGCTTCCTCCATCACCTAGTTTCACAGACCCATGTCTCGGGTTCTAAGCCTGTTCCTGGTGTAAGGTAAGGATGACATCTTCAGCATTTTTCCAGTAACCTAGTGCTTGGACTTGGTGAGCCGAAGCTGCAGCCTGGTTATCAGCTGGTTCTTTCTTACATAATGTAGGTGTGGCCCCTTGAGCTCAGTTTCCCCACCTGCTAGATTAGTCTAATCATACCTACATCTAGGGAGAGCCAATCTCTGATAGCGTTGAGGAATGAAATGAGACCACCTAGCCTCCCAGGGATGGGGGACCATGTCTTTGCCCCAGACCAGTAGTTGGGAGTCCCAGGACTACAGGGGCTGCTTATGTGAACTTTTTTATTTTTTTAATATTTTATTTATTCATTTTCAAGCAGAGAGATACAGAGAGAGAGAGAGAGAGAGAACACCAGGACCACCACCTTGTGGGTCTGGCATATGTGGGTACTGGGGAATTGAACCTGGGGCCTTAGGCACTGGAGGCAAGTGCCTTAACCGCTAAGCCATCTCTCCAGCCCCGAACTTTTTTTATTTTTTGAGGCAGGGTTTCATGTAGTTTAGGGGGAGCTTGAACATATTGTGTAGTTGAGGATGACTTTGAACTCCAGATCCTCCTACCTCTACATCCTGAGAGCTGGGATTACAGGTGTACACCACCACACCCAGCTTATTCAATGCTGGGGCCAGTACCCAGGGCCTCAGGCATGCTAGACAAGTACTTTACCAGCTGAGTACATCCCACCCTGGGCTATGTGATTTTGAGCAAGGCATTTAACTGACCTGGGCCTTCATTGCCCTCGGGGGCATACATCCTGGGCTCCCGCTTTGAGACCTAAGTCATAGGAGCCCAAGGGCCTCAAGGAAGCTTCTCCGATCCACCTGCCCACCTTGCCCCCTCAACAGGTGGACACTGCTTTCCTGCCAGTGCTTCCTCAGCACGTGTGTGCCCAACATCAGACCCTCAGTGGAGCTCTGCCCATCCTAGACTTTCCCAGCCTCTGCTCCTAACCTGTGCTCAGTAGGTCTTGGGATGAAGAGGGGAGGCTGAAATGAAATAGGAGAAGTGATAGCCTCCTGCCTTGTGCCCATGGAAGGACCAGGGCTGGTTCTGAGGCCAGCATTTACTAGGCACATGTTGTATGTCTGAAATCGAGTGTCCAGTCTTGGACTAAATGTACAGGGACCACTTCAAAAGTCTGTACCCCAAGTCACCCAGGCTTGGCCTGGCTCCTGGTGGAGAGAAAAGGCTGAGTCCCATTCAGGACTAGGCTGGGCAGACAGACAGTGGGAGGCTGGCCTGACCACCCACTAGAGGGGTATCCTGACTTCCTCCCACAAGGGTTTGCTACTGCTCCTGCAGTGCCCTCCCACCTCTGCCTCCTCCTGAGTGGCACAGGCCTACCTGTCTCCTGTCTGCCCATCTGTCCCTCCTTGTCTCAGCTCTCTGAATCCTGGTCCAACTTCAGGTCCTGCTTTCAGTGAGATGAGATGGAGCCAATCCCCTGGGTCTCCCTTGCCACCCTCAGGCTGTGGTTATTGCCCCTGGTGCCTCCAAACAGCTGCCACACTGTCCTGCCTTTTCCCTTCAGCTACCCACATCCCGTGACACTTCCCAAAAGCCTCAGCTACCCCCTTCCACTTCTCTGAAGACCCCCTCCCAGTTCCTTATTCCCATCATGAGCAACACTGTCCTTATTCACCTTTTCCCTGGTTTTTAATTAGCGTAGTTAATCAATTACTGTACTGCATATTTTTCCTACCCTCCTCCTCAGTTCCTGCTCCATCCCACCATGGCTCCCCCTGCAGTGTTTAGTCTCTGTATCCCTTCCCAGGCCCAGCCTCCCTGGCTAGTACAGCAGCCCTGGACATCACCCCCCCCCCCCCCCAATGTGGGAACTGTCTCAAACTTCCTCAAACCCCATCTGCATCCTGCTTCACTTCTCTGAAACTACCATTCATTCCTTCTTCTTGGGGACAGGTCACGTGATATGGTGTGCATTGAATAGACTTCCCATCCTGCCACCTCCTTGCTGTGTGTTCCAGCCAGCTCACCAACCCTTTCTGGTTCTTGGATGCCTTGTCATTAAAAGCAGGCAGGAAATCAGGTGTGGAGGTGTGGCAGCAGAGATAGGAGAATTGGTGTGAGTTCGAGGCCAGCCTGAGACTACAAATTACAGGACATCCTAGACTAGAATGAGACACTACCTCAAAAAAAACCTGCTAGGGTGTTGCAGTCAGCTTTCTAGTTGCTGCGCAGAAAGAACCCAAGCAAAGTGGCTTGTGGAGAAATGGGTTTATTAGGCTTACGGACTCGAGGGGAGACTCCATCCTGGCAGGGAAGACGATGGCATGAGCAGAGGGGTGGACATCACCTCCGCCACAGCACTGCAAACAGCGGCAGGACAGTGTGCCAAACTCTGGCAAGGGGAAGCTGGCTTATAACCCCGTAAGCCCGCCCCTAACAACACAGCTCTAGCGAGGTTGTAATTCCCAAACTGCCATCAGCTGAGGATCGGTCATTGAGAACACATTCATTTGTTTGTGGGGGACACCTGGATCAAACCATGACACAGGGGAATGCATCTTGCTCCAGTGCTCTTATGAAACTTGTGGTACTCAGAATGGTAGGCTGGCATGAACTTGACCATGAGCCTGGAAACCCTGCATGTGGGGTTGGGCCTGAAGAAGACTTGACCCTCTATGGGCTGAGCTTTGCCAGGCTTGCACGCTGCTCAGAGAGAGGCACAGAGACCCCACAGCAGGCCAGGCTGCCCAGGCTGGTGAGGAGTAGGAGCTGAGAGGGCTGTGGGGTACTGTTTGGCTTCCTGCCTGGCACTCCTGACCCCAGCAGGGTTGCTGAAGGACTGTGGGCCACAGAATCCAGGAGACTTCCTTTCACTGTACTCTGTGGGTAGGAATAAAATCCCTGCCACCCCTCCAGGGCAGGCCTGGTGGGCTGAGGACTATGGCCACAGCTTTGTGTGTTCCCTGGGGAAGTGAAGAGGGAGGGAGAGATGGTAGGGGCCATATTTCCTGTATGTGGGAGTGCTGGGCTTCAGGAACTGGCTTCAGAATGGGGTGCTGGCCACCCCAACTGCCTCTGACCTTGATTTTTACTGTCTCCTGCCCCTGGCCCTTCCCATCCTGCAGCATATCCCAGATACAGACTGCATTCCTATAGAGTGGGGTCTGGGGAGGGGCAAGAATGGTGGGCCTCCACCTGCCAGGTACCTGAAGCTTGCCACCTAAGGAGTCACACACAGGGTTTTAGGCCGCTGGGTAAGGAGGCTGCAGTGTGTTGAAGATTAGGGATCCTGGCTCAGCTGGACCTGGGGCCTCATCCCTCTTTCCTCTGAAATTTCTCAGTCATAGGATCTGGCCTTGAATTCAGGAAGTGGGGTGGGGGGGTCTGTCTGCAGATTGGCACTTCCTTCCACAGTCTGTGCCCTTGTTCCCCTCCTACCCCAGGCTATGGCAAGGTGGCTGCAGGGAGGCCTACTGTCTTCATACTTCCTACCATTAAGATTTGAACTTTGGGCTTTTCCACTAGTGGGGAGGGGTAGGTGTCACAGAGACCCTGAGAAGGCCTCCAGGATTTGTCCTCCGGCTGCAAAATAGGGTCTCATCCCCTTGGCAGTGAGCTGAAGTCTTCCTCACCTGATGGTTCAGCCTTCCTCCAGCCCATGCCCACAAAGGCCTGGGGCACAGTGCTGGTGAAGCTCAGTGTCTGGGGAAGGCCAGTAGTCTAGTCCTCTATGGAGGGATGTGGGCACTGCTGTGGGGGTCCTCACCCTGGAAGAGGCATTAGAATGGGTGTCTACAACCTGGAATCTGACCCAAATCCTGGGTCATCCTGTGGGTCATCCCCATCCAAAGAGATTTCGATCTTCCCTTGAAGTAGACACCCTAAGTGTGGTGTGCTGCTCTAGCCCAGCCTGAGTGACTGTGACCAGACTTTCCCACCTATTAGAGTCAGAGCTGTGCCCCAGGTCTCCCTGGGATACCTTCCAGCACCTCAGGGCATGGGTACCTGTGGGTTCAGCTGTGGGACACAGAGCTAGGGCAGGTGTTATTGGCATCCACCAAGTGTGAATTAAACATGACTCACCTGGCATGGTGACAAGTGACTTCCTACTTGATTCTGATAGCACCTTTTGCTGGGTTCTACCCCCATCCTCCAGGTAAAGCATAGTTCAAGGACTTCTGACATTCCTAGGGACTTACCTGTGGGTACCCCAGGGCAGAGTCTTAGCCACAACCCCCTTCCCCCAGCTGTCTCCTGTGAAGGTGGGTACTCAGCCTAAGTGGAGTTTTAGAAGCCAGTTTAGATGAGAATTGGGTCAGGTTTCCTGCTGCAGCCCAGGTAGAGCTGCCCAAGTCCCCCTGAGCTCAGTGGCCCTTGATCCTGAGGGGATGTGCTGAGTCCAACACTCCCACACCACCACCAGGCCATTGGGCCAGAAGCTGGGAGCCTGGGCTCAGGACCTAGCTGCCTGTCTCCACACTACCCCTGAGCAGCTGTGTGACCCCAGGCAAGTCCTCTCCCCTCTTTGAGCCTTCATCTCTCAACTGTCAAATGGGGACAAATTCCAAGGGCTGTGGAGAGTGTGAAAGAAGAGGTGTGGGGTTGGGAGATGGGAAAGTGGCTGCCTTATAAATATGAACATCTGAGTTCAGTTCCCAGACCCACATATACAAGCCAGGTATGTGGCGTGCTGGTAATCCCAGCACCAGGGAGACAGGAAGGTCCTTGAGGCTTGCTGGCCAGCTGGTCTCGCCTACTCAGGGAACTCGGAGTCAGTGAAAGACCTTGTCTCCTAAAAGGTAGATATGGATGGGGCTGGGAAATAGCCTAGTGGAGAAAGTACTTGCTAAACAACGTGGGGACCTGAGTTTGCTCCCCAGGATTCACGTAAAATGTGACTGTAGCAGCCCATGGCTATGATCCCAGAACTAGGGAGGGAGAAAAGGAGGGGCCCTGGAGCTCACTGGCCAGCCAGTTTAGCCTAATTGGTGAGCGAGATAACCTGTATCAAAAATAGGCAGATAAAGCCAGGCATGGTGGCACATACCTTTAATCTCAGCACTTGGGAAGATGAGTGAGGTAGGAGGATTGCATGAGTCGGGGGCCAGTCCAGGCTACGTGGATACTAAGAGGTCTCCACACACTGGTGGAATGGTAGATGGCTGTCCTCACCTTATTCCTGGAGGCCCAGTCCCTTCCAGGTAAGGCCAGGAGCCTCAAGTCCACATGCTGGGCCCACTCCAAGGCGGGCTGGGCAAGAAGGCCGTGTTAAAGGGTGGGCACTGGGGTCTCTGGGGTACTCAGTTACTTGTGTTTCCCAGAGGGAAACTGAGGCTCAGAAACTGTTTAGTGACCTTCCTAAGGTCCTGAGAACAAGGAGTGGAAGAATAGTCCTCAACTTTGCCTCCCAATTATCTGCAGTCCCCTTGGGATGGTGGTCTTGTGTTCCTGTGTTGCAGGCCTCGCTGAGTCCTTCCCCTTCACTTCCTCGCTGTTATCACTCCCCCACCCCTCAGCCCAGCCACTGCTGTGCAGAAGCTGCTGGCTCAGGAGCCCCAGGCTTTTGCTGAGTGAGCACATTGGGAGGTGCTGTCTTGGCACAAACCTCCACTGGCCTGGCCTTCCTCCCTTCCCTCTCCAAGGTCTGCACATTTCCAAGGGAGGAAATGTGGTTGGGGGGAAATTAACGGTAGAGGCCTCCGTGCCCTCTGGGGTCTTCAGCTTCAGGGAGGGGAGGGTCCTGAGGACCAGAAGGATTGCTTGCCTGAAATTACATAGCAGCCCTAAGAGAGCTGGGGGAGCAGGAAAGGAAGGGCTATTTGAGGAATCTTCCTGTCTATCCTGGCCTCATGCTTCCTCTCTAGTCTGTCCTGAGAGTATTTGTTTGCATTAACTCTAGCACTTTGGCATTTGCCTTAATATCATATTAACTATAGCATTTGATTTGCATTAAGTGTTATCTATGGAGGCAGCTCCCTCTTAAGTGCCTCCCCCATGTCAAGATCTGCCCAGCTCCTTAGGCCCTTGGGAGCGGCAATCATTGGGAATTGTCCCCACTGTGTAAGACCAGAGACCTATTCTCAGCATTGTCACATTTAGTCAACTATTCAACAGATGTCAACTGAGGTCTGACCAAGTGCTGACCTACTGTGTGCCACATGCAGCCTTGGGCCCTGAGCTAGAGTATGGGTGGGGGTTGACAAAGATGAATGGACCTTACCTTTGCCCCTAAGAGAGTTTATGCTTGGCCATCCTGCCCTTGTAACAACCCTGATTATAGTTTAGTGGCCCCCATTTTACAGATGGGCAGACTGAGGCCCAAGTGTAGTCCAAGGTAGGTCTTAAGACCCCACCCTGTGCCTACTGATGTCCTTATTTGCTTTGCAGCCCACCCCAACCAGATGAGGGCCTCCAGGTCCCCTGGAGGAATGTAGGCCCCTGCAAAGGCCACAGGGAGTCCCCGGGAGGCCTGGTTGAGGCCTGTACAGAGGAGGAGGCCCAAGGTGAGGAGGGCCCTACAGCTACTCAGCTGGACGTGTCTCGCCTGCGCAGCTCCTCCATGGAGATCCGAGAAAAGGGCTCCGAGTTCCTGAAGGAAGAGCTCTACAAAGCCCAGAAGGTGGGGCTCGGAGCAGGTGGGGGGGGGGGACTGGGGAAGAGAGGGTAATCATGCGCTTGGCTATGTACTTGACTTGTGCTGGACTCCTGGCAATTCAAAAAGGCTGGGTCTTCTGTGTTTCCTGGTGCTGGGGATGGTGCCCAGGGTCTTACAGGCATGCTGACCACCCACTTTACTACAGAGCTACACCCCAGCCTCTTGTGTCTTTTTCTGCTTGTTTGTGGGGGTTTATTCAATTTTTTTTGTATTGCTGGGATTGAGCCCAGGGCCTCAAGGATGGGAGGCAAGTACTCTTCCACTGAGCTACATTATATGTCCTGCCCCAGCCATCTTGACTTAGCTGAAAACCTGCTCCAGGTATGACATGCCCACAGGCTGGAGTTTTCACCTCACATGTGTGCTAAGCAGAAGATAGAGCACAGTGTCAAGCACCAGAGGAAGGAAGCTGGTGCCCTCCCACCTCAAACCAAGGGATTGCAGGGGGGGGAGCTGGAGCCTGGTCAGGTGGACTGAGCACCTCCTGCCTGCGTCCAGGAGCTGAAGCTGAAGGACGAAGAGTGCGAACGGCTCTGCAAGGTGCGCGAGCAGCTGGAGGAGGAGCTGGAGGAGCTCACAGCCAGCCTCTTCGAGGTATGCCAGGTTGGCAGGCAGGGGGAGCAGCAGCCTGGGCGTGGGAATGTCATCACTCACACCGAGGCTGACCCTTCTAGGAAGCCCATAAGATGGTTCGGGAAGCCAACATGAAGCAGGCAGCTGCGGAAAAACAACTGAAGGAGGCCTGGGGCAAGGTGAGGCCCATGCCCGTCCCACCCCTACTAGGAGTACTGGACCAGTGGGTAGCAGGAACAGGTGAATCCAGGCCCAGGGAAGGCTAGGCAGTGCCTGAGACTCAGCAACCACGTGTCCCAGACCCTATCAGTGTTTCTGCTTCACCTCAGAGATTTTTCTGAGGCCTTGGAGGGCCTATATCTGATGATTCTTGTCCCTTCTCTGTCCTCCCAGCCCCCTTTAAACACAGAAACCTGGGTGGCTGTGGTGCATAGGCAAGCAGCTTACTTTTAAGTAGCATGTTTGCCCATCAGTAAAATATGAGGCCAGGGCTGTCGTTTTATGAAATGGGTATCTCCGCCTCTGCCTTAAATGGGGCTGCTGGTGAGGCGGGGCTAAGTTGAGCTGGACTGCCAGGCTGTGGTAGCCAGGGTGGCATTAACCCTGGGTTGAGATTGATGGCCATCCCATCTGGGCCAGATCGACATGCTGCAGGCGGAGGTGACAGCCTTGAAGACGTTGGTCATCACGTCCACACCAGCCTCTCCCAACCGTGAGCTCCACCCACAGCTACTGAGCCCCACCAAGGCCGGACCACGAAAGGGCCACTCACGTCATAAGAGCACTAGTAGTTCCTTCTGCCCCGTCACCTGTCCTGCTGCGGGGCGCATCCCTGCCCCAGACAAGGAGGGCAAGGAGGTGAGGTGGGCACAGGAGGGGGAGGGGAGCCCACATCAGCCAGCCAGGTCAGAGGCCAGTGAGGGCCAGCCTGACCCCTCTTGTGGGACCTGTAGGCTGCTTCTCTACTGTGTGGACCTTGGAGTCCTCTGAATTGGGAGGGCTGGGCAGGCTCTGCTGACTCCAAGCAGGAGGTGCTGCTCTCTGAACCAGAGACTGGGTCTGTCCCCAAGGGTCCCCTCTCAGGGGGGCCTCTGTGGAAACATATTTCCTTGGCCTTCAGAGGACAGGCAGGAGACACTGTGGGCCTCTGGGGAAGATGGGGCTGCCTGGGTCCTGTTTGGCCAGTCTTGGGGCCTAGGATTACCTTCTGACACCCCTGTCCTCAAGGGTCTTCATTGCATTTAATGGCTGTGGGGCTTAGACAAGTGTGGCCTTGAAAGCTCTCCCTCCCCTGCCTCAGCTAGTCACATGGAGTGCTCTCGGCCACAGGCCCTTGACCAGTTAGCACTTCTATTGCCTCTTGGAGCCATGGGAGGGACTGCAGGGACACTGACATCATGAGGAGCTCGGGGCCTGAGGACATAGCTCATTGGATAGAGTGCTTGCTTAGCATGCAGGAGGTCCTGGGCTCAATCCTCAGCATAAACTGAGTGTGGCTGTACGTACTTGCAACGCCAGCACTCGGGAGGTGAGGGCAAAAGGATCAAGAAGTTTAAGGTCCTCCTCAGTTACATAGCAAGTTTGAGGCCAGCCTGGACTACATGAAAGCCTGCCTCAGGGCTGCATTAGGTAAACACTGGAAGAAAACCCCCCCAGACATGGATTGGGATTCAGCTTCCTGGGGCTCTAGCTCTGTCCTCCCATCTATCTCCTGAGCCTCCAGGGAGGAGGCTCATTCAAGGCCCGCCCCCTCACCCCCCTTCTGACTTGAGCTTCAGACTTGACACTGACATCTCTTTCCTCCTGTCTGTCCATCCGTCTGTCTGTCTGTCTTCATCTGTCTGTCCGCCCAGCCTGGGCTGCCCCCCTTACTCTCCCTACTCCTGTGCGTGATCCCCAGCAAAGCCATCCATCTCACCTACGAGCCGGCCTGGCAGCTCCTGCCCAGGGAGCCACCCGCAGCCCCCACCTCCGCTACCTCTCTCTCCTTTTCCCGACAGGTAATGGCTTGTAGAGAGGGCCACTCCTTCTGTCCTCCTCCGGGCTTCACTCCCTGTGCATGCAGCCCAGGGCAGGCCAGCGTCACCTCTTTCGAGTGGACAGCAAGGCAGCCTGTGTGTTTTCTTCTGTGTGCATGTGCCTGCGTGTGTGTCTGAGACATGCAGGGACCAATAGGTTCCCGTGAGCTGGATCTTGACCTTTCCTCCAAAAGGAGGCAGTGGGGGTGTCCAGGTCAAGGCCAAGACTGTCATTTTGCAGTGCTAAGAGACTTGAAGGACACCTGGACACAAAGCACAGTTCTAAACTCTTTAGTGCAAAGGACAGACAGGAGCTCTTCTTCTCCTGGACTCTGTTCTCCTGCATGGCTGCTGGGGACAGGCCTGCTGGCCCTCAGGGCCCTCCTGCATCTCCCTGCTCTCCTGTCCCTCAGCTCTGCCTCCCCTGCGATGCTGGCCCTCAGCTCTGACTGCCCCACCTGACTCACCTCCCACCCAGGTAGACACAACTCTGTTTGCGGAGTTCCAGGCTTGGAGGGCATCACCCACCCTGGACAAAACCTGCCCCTTTCTGGAACGAGTGTACCGTGAGGACGTGGGCCCCTGCCTGGACTTCACAATGCAGGAGGTGAGGTGGGCCAAGGGGCTGAGGGTGACCGGCTGGGGGCCTGCCTATGAGCCCCCCTTAGCTGGTGCCCAGCCCCTCATGGCCCCACCTTGGTCTGCCTCAGCTCTCGTCGCTGGTGAGGGCTGCTGTGGAAGACAACACACTCACCATTGAGCCCGTGGCTTCACAGACCCTGCCCACAGTGAAGGTGGCTGCAGTTGACTGTGGCAGTACTAAGTAAGGGTCCTTTCCTGCCCACTTGAGACCCCCAACCTTGGGCTGTGCTGAGGGAACAGGGTAGGGGATTGAATTTCAGGCTTCCCGGGTCCTGGTGTGGGGTCCCAGACTCGCAGGAACCGTGGCATTCAGGTCTGGCCAGGGCCTCAAGGTGCATGACCCAGCCTGGGGACATGACGACCTCCCAAGAGAGGGACAGTATTGTCCTCATGCAGGGCCAGGAAGCATCTTTGGCAGGAAGTCCTGCGGGGAGCTGGGATGTCTCCTCTTGGCTTGTCTCCTGCTCCCTCGCCCTCCCCTTTTGTCCCACAGGGGTTCTGGGCTCGGATAGACACATAAGTGATTGCCAGTGGCTGGCTCTACCTTTTGCCAAAAAATTACTAGTGGTTCTGGCATCTTACCCAGCACTGAGCAGGGAGAGCAGCAGATCAAGACAGCCAGGGTGGACTGAGGAGCAGAGGGGGAGGTTTCCCGCTGGCATTCTGCAGTTGGCCTAGGAGGGCTGGTCTGTGATGACAGCCTTGCCCGCAGAGGGGTCTTTGAACCAAGATGAATAGGAGCCAAGCAGAGAAGGGCCTTAAAGGCACAGGGACCAGAATGAGTGAGGTTCGGAGAAGCTGGGGTATTTGCAAACAACTCTAGGTCAGGGCTCAGAGTAGAGGGGATGACAGGGAGTTGGGCTAAGACTGGAGAGTGTTCTGAGCCTTTGCTGGAATGGGCACTGGCCCTGCCTGCTAGGCCAGTGTTTTATAGCTCATCAGCAGATGCTCCCTGAAGATGGCTTCCTGATCCATTCAACCCCACAGTGAAGCAGGCACACGAACACCCTCATAAATCCTGCGTTTTTGCTTTTACTTGAGATTCTCTATAACTATTTCCTGTGCCAGAAGAAAGCCACAGGGAAAGGTGATGGATGCTGGCTGCAGCCCAGACAAAGGGAGAGGGAAGCACAGAGTGGTTAGGAGCTGGGGGAATTTAAGCAAAAGGCATGGTCTAGCCTGGGGACATGCTGATCAAGTGCAGAAGAGTAGGAGCCCAGCAGGTAATGCGCTAGACTGGGGGGGGGGCAGGATAAGGGGGCAGGTGGCGGACTCGGGATCACTGACATTTAGCATGGGGGTGATGAAGATGCTAAGTGAGGCTGCCCAGGCCTGGGCTGAGGTGCTTCTCAGTGGGACCTGCGTGGGAAGGCAGCTAGGAGCCATGGAGGGGGTAATGGGGACTAGATGCACCAGCCTGGTGTAGGGAAGGAAGAGGCAGCCAGACCTGAACTTGGGGGAATGAGGTGACTGGGTCTGAGGTTCCAATAAGGGTGGTAGTTTTAGAGGCTACAGGGGAAGAGGGCTTTGGTACACCTGAGTTAACCATGTAGAGCAGGGCAGGGTGTCTCAGCATGGATCAGCTAAGGTCTTACCCTGGGACTCCTGGGGCCACTGCTCCCCATCTTGGTCTAGCCCTGGGCTCCTCTGGAAGTTGGGCTCCTGTATCCTCTAGCTGCTGTGTGAACAGAGTGGGCAATCCCCACTCAGCCAGCAAGCCTCCTCTGCTCTTCCCAGCACGTGTGCCCTGAGTGGGCTGGTCCGTACCTGCCGACACCGCATCCGGCTCGGGGACTCTGAGAGCCACTACTACATCTCCCCATCCTCCCGGGCCAGGGTGAGTCACCTTTCACAAATGTCACTTGGCTCTTTTGGGGGCTGCCAGGCTGAGAGCACAACCTGGACAATCCTTTCTAAAGAGTGGGGTTCAGGCAGAGACCGCTTTGGGCCATGGCCAGACTAGATGTGTTGGTTTCCTGTTGCTAAATAACAAATCCCTACAAGCACAGCAGCTTAGACCTGACCTATCACCTGGGCCAGAAGCCTGGGTACTGTTTAGTGGGTGACCTCTGCTCAGAGACCCAGACTTGAAATTGGGGTCATCTAAGCCGGGTTCATCCTTGAGTTCAGGGTTCTTTTCTTGAGTTCTTATAGCTGTTAGAATTTACTTTTTTAAATTTACTTTTGTGTGGTCATAGGACTGAGGTCCCTGTGGGCCATGGACAACACCTTCAGCTTCTAGAGGCTGTCCAGTTCCTGCCACAGAGTCTACACCTGGGGTGTGCCAATGCTGAATTGTGTCTGCACCTCCTACCCTATGAGTTGCTCAGTGGCCACAAGTCCCCTGTATCCCTTCCAAGTCCCACCCACCCAAGCCTCAACAGAAATGCCCACTCCAGCCTAGTCATCCCTGAGCCTGGCAAAATCCCATCCAGCTGTACTTTGTTTTATTCCTGCCTGGGTATCCGGCTCTTCTGGGCAAAGCTTGGGAGAGGACAGGAGGATCTAGTGAGACCAGGAGATGAGGCGTTGACAAGGAACATAGCTCTGGGGAAGGACTCCGCCACTCCCCTACTCAGGAGCCTCTGGTGGGTGCCTGCTGCACACATGACATTGGAATTGTTCACCCCACCCCATCCTCCAGCACCAGGCCCATCCTCAAGAGCTTTCTTCCACACCTTGCCTTTGCCAGGCAACCCAGTTCTCAGCACTCCCTTGGCCTTCTGGCACGTCCTGGTGTTTGGAGGCCTACTAGGAACATCAGCCCTCCCTGTAGCCTCTGGGTGCCTCCCACATGGGGCTTCCCTGCCCCAGAGCCCTGGGGATACGGCTGCCTGCCACTTTCTATCCTGTTGTGTTCCCTGGAGGTAGACCCTGCCATGGACATTTCTAGCACTTCTTGGGGAGGTGAGAGAAATAGAATGAGGGCAGGGAAAGGAGATAAGACAGGGCCTAGCTTCAGCTGGATTCAGAGGGACCCCAGAGCATAGAGCTGGTCCCACCCT
>PVHP010024701.1:0-26193 GCA_004024765.1 Zapus hudsonius | reverse complement strand
GATGTAAGGAAGCTCAAAGGAGGTAGAAGTAAACATCCTTTCCTGTGTGGGCAGGGCAGGAAAGAAATTCCTGCCCTGCAAACACTCAGGAAGCCATTAAGTCTGGGAGAGGGTTGTGGGACCTCTACCCTAAGTCTATATAAAGGGGAAGAAATTCTCTCCTGGTCTCCCTGCTTGTTGGCTGCTGGTGCTTGTTTGTGACTTGCACTCACATCCTGCTTTCCTACCCTTCCTGGACATCGGAACCCAGTTTCCTTGGCCTCACATCGTGGACTTGAAGAGCAACCACTCCCAAGGGAGCCATCAGGCCTTCTGGGCTGGATTGGGACTGCTGAGGCCTCCAGCCATGTGGACTGAACAGCTACTGGTTTCTTCACCTGTGGGCCTGCAGACTGCTATTGTTGGACTGTCGTAAGCTACCCCAATAAATTCCCTTTTACTACAATCCATTCTGTCAACTCTGTTTCCTCTAGAGAACCCTGACTATGACACAGCTATTCATATCTAAGGTGTATGGCTCTAGAGTCTTGAATTCAGTCCATGACTCAGGGAAACCATGTGTCATTTGGAGATATTTTTCAAATATGGCCCATGTGATAGCCCTTTCATACATGGGTTTTCAACTCTGACGTTTCCCCTTTTGTGAATATCAATTTTCCCTTTTATGAATATATCTTCTCTTTTTATTGGTTCTGGTTCTGGTGGCATAGAATCTGCTTGAGAAGACTTCAGTATTTGGCCTGTATATTTCTTGGAGACAAACACATGGTAGTAGAAATATAAAACCTTTTTCTTTTTGATGTAGATGATAAATGTTCTAAAGAATAGACAAAATTTCTGTATCACAAAATAAGCAAAAATGTAATTTCAAAATACTCTCCTTATGGTATGAAATTTTAACCTGGCACAAGACCAAGATATATTGGAAGAAGAAAAAATATGTATGGTCATTGCACATTTTGATATTTTGTTTCATTACCTAAATGGAAAATACATAGAGTTTCATTTTCCTCCTTTTACATGAAACATGAAGGTTCTTATAGGGTTTCAAAGAAGGGGTGACCTAAATCTGATTGGTCTGTTTTATTCCCAGATTTCTTTTTGTGAGGTTTTGTTTTTCTAATAGGATGTAGAGGGCATTAATAAGTGGAGAAAGAGTATTCTTGGAGTCAAGGAGATGGGATGGGGTGGGGACAAGGGGAGGCTGGGCATTGAAAGGGCCTGTAAGGGAAAAGAGAAAACTTTTCAAGATTTTCATTTATCTTGTTTTCCAGTTTGAGTTCTTGAAGAGTTTAGGTATAATCACAGCATTCTGTTATGACAGGAAGCACCATCTGCTGGAGCATTCTGCAAGCAATATAACATCTCTCCAGAGAGAACTTAGCATTCAATTCACCAAGAAAGATGGCAGGGACTTGTAAACAAAGGGACACAACTGAAGCAGTGAGGAGGGACTGCGCTCTAATCATTCAATATGTTTCTTTATAGCTGAGAAACCCTGAATGCTACATGATGCTTGCAGAATTCTCTGATGCAATCACTCTCTCTCTCTCTCTCTCTCTCTCTTCTAGTTTCTTTCATTATAAACCATATCACAAGGGCTATGTGGATTCCTAGTGAAGAAAATATGTTGTAAATAATAATTTAAAAGATTTTAAAAATTCTGCACTCTGAATATAGGAATGTATTTGGAGGAAGAAAAATCAATAACAGATCACAGACTGGGAAAGGCAAGACGTTGCAATATGAAAGGAGACAACAGAATTTTCATTTTTAAAGTTTTGCTATTTTTTTGTATAAAATAATTATGCACATGTTTTGGCTAAAGCAAAACTTTACAGAAACAGTATTTTAACTTGTGTTAATAGATTATTCATAATTTCCCAAGCAGAAGGAAAGATGGTATTTATAAAGGGTTTAACATATGCAAAAATATAGAATAAAAATGTACAGATTACTTTTATATGCTGTTTTTGTATCTTTATAATTAATAAATGTATGCATTGTATGAACAAGTCTTGTAAATGTGTCCTCATTTCCCTCATCTCTGTCCCCTACCCACTGGGATACTTCCTAGGTGCACATACTTGATCTGTCCATAGGTTAGGGGGTTATGAACTGCACCAGAGGTAGCCAGTTTTTCTTTCTTTTTTTTCTTCCCCCTTTGTGTATTATTGCTGAGGGGGCAATGACTCTGGGTGTTCTCCCCCACAATGGTCATTACAATCTTTCCGCCCCCTCTTCTGATCAGTTTCCTGAGTCATAGTGGGTAAATTTTAAGTCTGCTTTATTGTGATCTTAAGTAACTCTGGATCTTTGCCCTGGGTTGTGTTAAGTATCCTTGGTGTCTGTCTCCATTGACCTTTCATGGGTTACCAGACTTGCTGTGGTGATTGCTCTACTTTTTGTCTCCTCACTGTCTTGTAGGTTTCATTTGGCCCCTGTTTGAAGGCTACGTGTGGTTTGTCTTCTGCCAGGATGTCAGCCATCATCCAATGTCTTGTTGGTGGAATTAAGTTGTCCCTGGCTCTCTCAATGCCTTCTGAAAAATACAAACAGAATCTCCATCAGAGAGTGAGATCAATATAGGTTAAATGAGACAACATTGCTATTTTGGCTAGCTAGCAATGGGTATAGCCTCTCTGTATCTGATTGTGGGAATTTCCCCTAGGAGCCCAAGTTCTTGGTCCCCCTAGGATTTTGCCATGGATCCCAGTTCCAGCTAAGGGTTTCTTGTCACTAAACATCTCTTAGCCAGTCATTAAGCCATTGATTACCCTCCTTGATTTAGTGCCACTCTTGCACAGATGAGCATTTCTTGACTTGATGGTCTCTAACTTATAGCTGCATATTCAGCATTCTTGTGACAATTGTTTATATTGTATATCAGTGGTCTCTGCTTTCTCCAAATATCATTGACCAATTTCCACTGGCAGCTCTTGCAACATCTTCCAGTGCTACACATGCTACCATCTGGGAGCTGGTTACCATTCTGGATCTAGAAGGATCTCTTGGTGCTCTTTGATGACACTCTGTGATTTCTTCAGCAATAGGGTCTTACCTTAGGCCTAGGACAGGTATTCAAGAGCTTTGACAAAAGTCTGTCAAGTTTTGGGGACCTGGTGGGTCTTTTTTATCTACAGCTCAGTGTGAAAGGAACCAATAACTGGGACAGGGAGCTACAGGCCTGAGCAATTATTCTTAAGGTGAGGCTTTCTCCCATTCTATTCATGGCCCCTTGTTTTGCTATTTTGCCAGAGGTGAAACAACCAACAGCCCCATAATTTTATGCACATGTCAAATTATTTGAAACTGTTTCCTTGTACCCTGAAGGAGAGACCTCAAGAAAGGAATCTGAATTATTGTAAGACCAAATGCTTAAAAAATGTAATTTCTGTTTTTATAGTTCAAATGATCTCTAATTTAAAAAAATGTTGGGGAAAATATCTAGTACTATAGACTAGAAAGATAACAATCTATTGGTTTAATTCAGTTCTTTAAGCAACACAAGAGTTCCAGACTTCCAGAGAGTGAATAATTTGGGGTCAAATTCATATTAATTAAAGTTTCCAGTCCCCTCCTTTTTTAGATAACTGTCCCAGGAGATCTTGTTCTTTAGCCTTATACTTTACAAATTATTCAGTGTGCAACTTTAAACTTTTTGTGAGCTAGAGTAACAGTGAAACTGACCCTAGTCTAAATCCTTAGCCTGAGAACTTAGGTTGTACTGACCTGAGTTAAAAAAATCATGGGAACCCTCCCCCATTTTCAGCATCTCTGAACCCAAAAGACAAAAATAGAACTCTTCTGGTGTCTTTATACAAATGAGTAATGCCATGAATTTGTATGGACGTGCATGCACAGATTGCACTTCAATAATTGTCTTATCTGAAAGTCTTTGATACCTCATCAAAAGTATATTGTCATGATTAAAGCAAATGTGATGCTTTCTATTGATTATCAACTTGCCAGGACCTGGACTCACCTAAAGTATTATACAAATTAGGCTAGTCTCTGGGCATGTTGGTGAAGGATTTCCTTGATTAGGTTAATTAAGGTTGAAATACCCACCTTGACTGAAGCCAGCACCATTTTATGTGCAGGGATCACAGACTGTATTTAGAAGGCTGAAATAGATGGCTGAGCATCAGTATTTATTCCTCATGGTGTTGAATGTGACCAGCTGCCTCTAGCCCCTACTGTTACACTTTCCCAATCATAATGGACTATAAATCTTAACTACAAGATGACAAAAACTCTTCCTCCCTTAAACTGATTTGTTGTATGTATTTTATTCTAGCAACCAGAAGTTGACTAATACAAGTGTCATTATTTTCCACTTCCATTCCGCTATTACAGATGTCTACCATTTCATCGGGGGACCATTCAACAATAAAGAGTGAACTATTTTCCCCTAGATTTGTCTGTTTACTTTTCTTGAAAGAATTAATCACCTGATGTATAGCTTTTCTTGTAACTCTGCTGGCTTCTACTTGGGAGGAATGCTTACTTTTCAGAATCACAGAATGTCTGGGGCGGAATGCAGGCTAAATCCCTCCTGAACTAGAGAAAGAAAACTGTTAATATTGTTCATATAACCCCAAGAGAAGTTTTGTTGGCTATCAGAGTGTTTTAAATGGTTATTTACCCTTTCAACAATCTTACAAAGTAAACATTTCTAGATACCACCTTGATCCTGGTTACACTGTAATCACTTGATGATTTTGCTTTCCATCTGCCTGACTTTGTGTGTCTCTATGTCCACTATAAGTGTGATTGCAATTCTTTGTGTATATTGCAGACATGTTGTAGCTTAATGGATTTAGAAATTTTTTGGTTTCTGATAATGATACAATAAAACAGGATATATGTACACACACGCACATATACACGAACACTGTCCTATTATATATATAAGAATATATATATATATATATATATATGTATATATATATATATATATATACCATACACACAAACACTGTCCTATTATATATAAGATATATATGTGTATATATAAGAATATATATGTATATATAAGAATATATATGTATATATATATAAAAGAATGTATATATAATATATCTTCTTGATATCTAGAACATGATTAATCACATTATTAACTGCTTTTCATTATAAATAAGTTTTCATTCTTATTATTTTTTGTTTGTTTCTTTGTTTTTGAGGTAGCATCTCACTCTGGCCCAGGATAACCTGAATTCACTATGTATTCTCAGGCTGGCCTCAAACTCACTTTAATCCTCCTACCTCTGTCTCTCAAGTGCTGGGATTAAAGGCATGCACCACCACGTCCGGTTCAGTTTTCATTCTTAAAGTTTAAAATATATGTAAGCAATTATAAAAAATGACTCCAGAATAGCATTAATTTCTTCACTCCCACTCACCATCTTAGTTAACCAGTCTAAGTTAACCAGTTCACTTCTATGAACCTTAGTTTGGTAGTCATGGAAGGTAAGTAGTCTGATCCATCCAGCCAAGTCAGTAATCTCTCTAAAGCTTATTGTTGAAAATCCTACATGTACCTCACCATGGTTTGTGTTCTGAGCCTCCTGGATTTGACTATGTGGATGGAATGTTCCTTTGGTATTTTCATGTGTTAGAGACTGATATCATTTTGGTAGCTTGAATTGGTGTTTTGATGCCTTTACAGACAGATAATTAAATGTGCTCTTCACTTTATAGTATTACTGGTAAACTAGACTAATGGTCCCCCAAAGATGCCCACATACTAATCCTCAGAACCTCTGGATGTGTTACTTACAAGTTGGAAGGGAGTTTGCAGATGTGATCAAGTTAGGGATATAGAAGGATTATAAATGTCAATATCAGAGGAGGATAGGGGAGTAGGGTAAGTCAGTCACAGAAAATATGAAACTGTGGCTTGGATAAAACATGTGGAATGTTTAGGAGAGGTCATCAGTCAAAGAACACAGCAGTCTTCTTGAAAAAGTTGAGAAAGCAATTTTACCCTGAAGTTTTCAAAAAGAACACAGGTCTTACCTCACCATGAATTCAGATTTTCAACCTCCAGAACTAAGAGTTCATGTTTTTATTTCATTGCCAATATATACATGTGGCAATTTGTGATAGCAGCAATATAAAACTGTTGTATGATATACAGAACTGTGGGCAAAGGTATTTCTGTTTCATGTACAGTTAGACTGAAAACAATTTGTCCACAGTGCTGCCTTAAAAAGTAAAAATGCCCCCATGTTCCTCACCATTAATAACTTCTTATTCTGAACTGGGTGTCTGTGATAGGCATATTGTATTTTGCCCTATTTTGTATTTTATTATTTCAATAATATTTTATTGACACTCATATGTGAACATAGTATAATTAATCATGATAGCATCCTATTTTCCAACTAAACCCACTTTAATTTTGATAATTTTTAGCTTGCCTCTATCTTCCAAGTTAAAATATTGATGAGTTCAATACTGTGGAGGGCTTTTGGAGGTAATGATGGCCACTGTCACCTCAGGATGTAATAGTCACTTTGTATCCAGAAGGTAATATCCTAAAGTGTTCCCATTCATCTTCTGATTATAACAATCTTACTATCTTTCCATCCCCTCTTATGAAATGTTCCTTGAGGTTTAGATGACATGATAAAGATATTTCATTTAGCACAGAGCGCACAGCCATCACTTATTTTTAGTGTTTTGATTAATTTTGAATCTTCCTGATGGTTATTGCCATCTGCAAAAGTAAGCTTCTTTGAGTAAAGGTGAGTGCAGTACAGATCTATGGGCATAAATAGATATTAGATGGCAATTTGATGGTCAAACATATTCATTTAGTCAACCAACATTGGTAGTTTCCACTCTTCTTCCCCAAAGGTAGATGATCTTCCCAATTACAGCTCTTACTTTTTGTTAGTTTTAACTATATTTTTGGCAGGGTGTGAATTTTCTCAAATGGAATAGGTCTCAGATCAAACCAGGGAACAATCGGTTGCTCCCATAAAAGTCATGCCACTATTATGTCAGTGGCAATATTTACCTGGGTGACCAGGTTGGTAGCACACAGGGTGGATTTCTTTTTCTCCTAACAGGCTGGATAGTATTTTCCACTATTATGACTACTAGCCAGCAGAGAGGAGGCCTCTACCTTCATTCTAGATTGATTTTTCAGTGTCTTGCAGCCAACACTTGTGGTGTTTGTAGAAATATGGTCTTGCAATTTAGTTCTGTTGGGCAACAAAGAGCATTGGCAATGACCTGTATTGTTCTGTGATCTTGGGGAACCAACTGATGTACAATTCACTAGGAAGTATCCTAACTGTGGAAGTGTCCTTTTCTAAAATAACCCATCACTTTTGAGAGCAGTATTAACTATCCACTCTAAGATTCTACCCAAACTAGAATTCTTTTCTACTTAATAATCTATTTAAACTAACAAAGAAGTTGCTTTACCTAGTTTTAGTTAATCCTCCCACAACCCCTTCTTTCCAGCATTCCTTTTCCCCTGACCCACTTTACTGACTCATACTCCAACTAGAACTCTTTTCTAGCTTCCTGATCTCTACTATGAAATTACTATCTGTATATAACACAAAATATACAGTGGTTATAGTTCTGAGCGAGGGTTACCTCACGAAGTATAATCTTTTCAAGATCAATCCAATTTTCTATAAATTTCATAATTTCCATTTTTATAGGTAAATAAAACTCCATTATATATGTGTACCATATCTTTTTTTTAAATATAAATTCATTGTCCATAATGAGTTACATTATTTAGTGGGCAAACCATGAGTTGTTATCCCGAATTCCCCAATTCCCCCCCTCCCCATCCCTGATCAGTTGGATATCCTCCTCCGTGGGCTGTCTGTATTAGTCCTTGTGGAAAGGGATCCTGGATATCCTAATACTCAGCCTGGTCTTCCTGGCCCAAGTGTGTTGTTACTGATGGGTGCCATGCCTCTGGATCATCTCCCCCACCACGGCTCTCACAATCTTTCGGCCCCCTCTTCTGCTCAGTTCCCTGAGTCGTGGTGGGTTGTGTACCATATCTTCATTATTCATTCATCAGTTTTTTTGGACATACTCAATTTCCTAGTTATTGTGAATAGAGCAACTATAAACATAAATGATCCAAGTGTCCCTAGAGTAATGTGTAGAGTCCTTAGGGTATAGGTATAAATTTTTAGCCTTTAGAGAAACTTCCACACTGATTTCCATAATGGTTACACCAGGTTATACTCCCACCACCAATAGTGAATAGGGTCCCTCTTTCCCTATAGCTTTGACAGCATTTATTGCCATTTGACTTTTCAAAAAATATATTTTTAGTTAATTATTGCCAATCAGAGAGGAGAGAGAGAGAGAGAGAGAGAGAGAGAGAGAGAGAGAGAGAGAGAGAGAGAGAGAGAGAGAGAGCACTAGCAAGCATCAGGACCTACTGCCACTGCAAATGAACTCCAGATGCATGTGCCACTTGTGCATCTGGCTTTTCATGTATACAAGGGAATAAAATCTTGGTTGTTAGGGTTTTAGGCAAGTGCCTTAACCACCGAGTGATCTCTCCAGCCTCCAATTTGACTTTTTTAAAACATCTTTATTGTCAATAATCAGAGAGATTATATAAGAATATCTTGTGGGGTACCCCCATTTCCCTCCTCCCTTGTCCCCAACCCACTGGGGACCCTCCTCGGTAAACATACTAGATCAGTCCATGGGGTAGGGGGTTATGAATTACACAAGAGGTAGCCAGTTTTTTTCCTCCTTTGTGTGTTGTTGTTGAGGGGGGAGGCATTGTTTCTGGATATTCTCCCCCACCATGGCTCTTACAATCTTCCTGCCCCCTCTCCTGCTCAGTTCCCTGAGTCATGGAGGGTGAGTTTTAAGTCTGCTTTATTGTTGAGCTCTTAAGCATCTCTGGACTTCTGCTTTGGATTGTGCTGGGTATCATTGGTGTCTGTCCTTTGTCCTTACATGGGTTATCTGATTTGCTGTGGTGGTAGGTCTCTTGTTTATCGAGCCACTTTCTCATAGGTTTCATTTGGACCCTATATTATAGGTAAGGGGTAGTTCATCTCTTGACTGGATGCCAGCCATCACCCCATGTTTTGGTGGTGGAATTAGGTTGTCCTTTTGTCCACAGTTTTCACTAACAATCTAAAAAATACAAACAGAATCTCCATTAGAGAGTGGTATCATTATAGGTAAAATGAGACAAACATTGCTAATTTTGCAAGTCTCTAATGGGTGTAGCTTCTCTGTGGATCACTGATAGTGGGAATTTCCCCTTGGAGATGGGCTCTTGGACCCCATAAGATTTTTCAAGGATCTCAGTTCCAGTTAAGGGTTCCTTGCCACTGAGCAGATCTCTTAGCCAAGCAGTAAGCCATTGGTTACCCTCCTAGGTTTAGTGCCAGTATCACACAGATGAGCACCTCTTGACTTGCTGTTGTCTTTCATATAGCAGTGTGTTCAGCATTCTCATATTATATATCAAAGATCTCTGTTTTCTCCAAATATTATTGACCAATTTCCCCTGGCAGCTCATATAATGCCTTCTAGCACTACACATGCTACCATCTAGGAGCTGATTACCTTTCTGGATCTAGCAGGGTCTCTCATTGTTGTGTGACAACACTCTGTGGTATCTTCAGCCATAGGGTCTTACCTTTGGTCTAGGACCAGTATTTTAGAGCTTTGACAAAAAGCCTGTCTTTTTTTTTGGGGGGGGGCTCATGGTTCTCTTTCATCAATAGCTCAGTGTGAAAAGTAACCAATAACTGGGACAGGGTATTGCAGACCTGAGCAATTTTTCTTGAGGTTAGGCTTCCTCCAATTCTATTCATGGCTCCTCTTACCAGGTGATGCCCACAGCTTCCTCAAGAGCTTACTATATGAAAGTAAGGATTTTATGGTATCAATTCATTATTGATTTAGCTTATTGTATAAGTCCCCCAACCTTCCATTCTCCCATTCTCCCCCCCCCCTAATTCCTTCCATACCCCTTTTCAGTCTCTCAACTGTCAGGTTTGCCTGGAGTTTAAGCTTAACCTGGTTAGGAACAGCATATGAAGAATATATGGTCTTTGTCTCTCTGTTCTTGTGTGAGTTCACTATCTCTGATCTGCTCCAAGTTCATCCACTTTTCTTTATATTTCATTATGCCATTTTTCCTTTCAGCTAGTAGAATTCCATAGTGTATATGTACCAGAACTTTGATATCCATTCATCCAGTGATGAGCATTTTATTTGACTCCAATTCTTAACTATTATGTATTAAGTTGCTATAAACATGGTTGAGCAGATGTCTCCGTACTGAGGTGTGTAATCTTGAGGGCAGATGCCCAGTAGAGGGCCAGAGTCCCCTTCCAGATCATATTCCCAATGATCAAATAGCCTGCCTCCTAAAGATACAGCCCCTCCCACCAGCAGCTCTTTAGGCACCAAGCCTTTAATATGTCAACCTTTTGAGGACACTTGTGCAAGTCATTGAGTCCTCTCTATTCCCATTTATCTTCTACTCAGTGCCCTAGGTACTGACATTGACTTATAGGTGTCATGGACTCTCTTGAAATATGGTTTTTGATGAATTTGCCCTTTAGAAAAGAAAGATTAATGTATTATTTCCTGGAATTCTTTTTCAATGTCTGTTGGAACAACTCAGTATGATTTAAAAAAAAATAAAGAAGTCTTTTCCTGGAAGTGTTCTGACCACTGTAGACAATCTCTTTATTTGGAAATAAAAACTTCTAGAGATATCCACCTCTCTTGTTGATCCAGTGGCTGAGCACATTACTTCAGGTAATGATGCTCTCAAATTCTGATGAAGAGGAACATGCTGGACTGTGTTCCTCTTGATGTCAATTGTTTTACTTTATTTTTATCCAACTCTCATGCTGGTGCCCCATTCTTGAAGAAACAACTTTACTTTTTTTCCTCTGGATTTCTGAAATCATTTTATGTCCTATCTTCTTCCTCATACAAATTTTTAGTCATTCTTTTTAATTCTTTTTCAGGCATTTCATCTAATTCAGTTTTTTCTGGAGGTCATTTCTGATGGGTTTTAATTTGTGGTGGAATTACATTGTCTTGACTTTTTTGTTTCTCATATTATCATGTAGAGATTATTTTTTCTCATCTTGAATTAACTCAGTGCTTGTTTGTTAAAATTATCTGCTGTATTCTTAGATGTGTAGATTAGTAGTTCTATATCTTTAGGTTGGGAGCCTAAAATGCCAGGTGTGGCTCTTATATTACTCGCAATGTAACAACAGAAGAGATCTGATGTGTGTCACTTACCTGATAGGCAAATACTCTAGTAGTCTGGGTGGAGCACAACAGAGTACTAATATCTAACTGGGAAATATATGAATATAAACAAGATGAGCAGAGTATTTATGAAAGAATGAGGTTAAAACAGGTAATCTAACTAAGCCAAAGTTCCTCAGGATGTGTGTTAACTCACACACTTTATCTTGTCATCTGGCAGGCTGAAATTCCTGGTCAATAAAAGGTTTCAGATTGGCCTTGAACAGAGAACTTGCCCCCCCCCCCAAAAAAAAAAGATGGAAGACAATGACAAAAGGATCCTATAAATCCAGAGAAATCAAAAGTGACAACTTCATTCTTAAGTAACCGTTTATTTAAGAATTGTAAAGCTGACCAATATAGTAAGTACATCAATCAACTCTAACACATAACCTGTCCTGCCATGGAAGGGGCAATTAGCACTATAGGCCTATATACCTGGCTTTGGGGAAGGTATTACCCTAGTGTAATATGGCACTGTTACCTTTTGGGATAGCTTCTCTCTCAATTATGCTAGTTCCTCCTTGTCTGTGCCATGTGCTCCACTAGGCTGGTTGGAGCCTTAGATCTGCTGTTCAGATAAACTCTGCTGGATGCTGCGTGGCTGTGGGGTGTCTGGTTCCTTGGGTGCCCCAGTTCTCCAGAGGTTCCTGATGCTGGCAGATGGGGAGGGGAGAGTGCCTGAGGCTATAGAGGGTCTGCTGGGCTTGTCCCTGGTATCTTCTTCTCCTGCAGGAGCTGCCAGCTGGTCCCTGTTGTCTTCCTCAGGTTTTTCCCCCAGTGAGTGGAGAATCCTCTCGCCATGGTTCTGCAAACGCTGGCTCAGGGCTCAGGCCAAGGCCAGTGTGAAGCTCTTCTCAGTGCCCACCGCTAGAGCTGAAATTTTTTATAAAAAATAAAAATCCAAATCAATTTAACTAAGAAGGAATGAGAGACAGAAGGCCAATGATTGGGGAATGAGAGGCCAAGGGGAAGACTGACTATAGGGAACTAGAGGGGGAATGGATCCATGAATCAGAAGTAAACATTTTTAAAGGCAGGCAAGCAAACTATGCCTGCAGTAGATGAATAGTTTGCAGAATTAACATCAAATTGTGACAGGTTAGGATGACTGTAACCCCAAAGGTAATCAGGAATGTCCTGGGACTTATGTTACAGTATGTGACCCTCTGCCTAGAGTGGGAGGTGTCTCTTACTAGAGCTCAAACCAAGTCCTGGAACTGGGATTGGTCAAAGGCAGGCCATTCACTGTCTCTCTGGCTCACCTTGTGGGAGTTTAGGAGAGAGACCCCACACAATGTTACCAAACTCCTCTTAACCTGTCCCCAGTCAGAGCTTTGACTTGCCTCCTACAGGATAGAAATGGGTATTCTTGTTTAATTTTTTTCTTAAACATGTATGTACTTCTTTCTGATGATTTTTTTTCTTGATTCCATACCCCAATTCCCTAACAGCAGTTAGGGTTATTTCTTCAGAATGGGGATAGTGACAGTTTCAGACAAGCTCCATAGACAACCCTTCCCTTGAGAGAGAGGTGTCCCTTGAGAGAGAGGTGTCTCTTGAGAGAGAGGTGTCTAGCTAGAGCTCAAACCTAGGTGCTAAAACTGATTGGTCAGGTTTGAACCAACCACCTGTCTCCCTGCTCACCTGGGGCAGGAAATACTGAACAGATAATTCTGTCTTTTTCTCACCCACATGGCCTAGAAGAAGGACATCTGACTCTCTAGGGACAGGTAAAGTCTCCTCAGCCCCAGACTACAGCCTCTGGTGAGGGGCTGGATTTCTCTTCCACCTGAATCTTTTCTTCCCATGGTCTCTCCCCTTCCTGCTTGTTTAGCTGAACAGCATGGGTTCTCCCACACTGGTGGCTGGAGAACTCTATAACTCCTCATGTTCCCTTAAATAAAGTCTCCCACTATACCTTAATATTTGGTTGTCTATGATTTAAAGTCTTTAACTTTGTAGACAAGAATTCGGGTTCTCCTTAAATTTTGGGGTGCATTGGAATTTTTGCTGGGCATTATCTAAATTCTAATCCTCAGTTCATCCCGATACAACCTGAGACAGAAAGATAGATACTTACTTAGAAGGGATCTCTCTTTCCCCTCACGTCCAGTCAGCAGAGAGACACCTGAATCTCCTACCTTAGGTAAGGCTCCCCTCACCACAGCCACTAGGACTGAGGTGAGGGGCTAGGGCTTTTTCTTTCAAGCCCTCTTATATTTTCCTTCTTTCTCTTACTTGGTTGGTCAGTGCAGATCCCCTGGTTTCATAGCCATATTGCTAGCACCTTCCCCATATGCTCTCTCCTCACTTGTGGCAAGAGATCTCTGTAGCTTCTCCTCTCCTCCTCCTACTAAACCTTATCTTCTGATGGTCTATAATTTTAATTCTTTAAATTTAATATGACAAGAATCTGGCTACACTTAAGAGACTGAGACTAGCTGGGAACTTCAAGTACCCTATTATGAAATCATTTCCTGCTCAATAATAGTGTTGAAATAAGACTATCTTGTTTTGTGATTTTTACCTACTGCTTTGCTAAGAACGGGATATTACCCAAGATTTGGAATGAATTGATTGCATTTATCTTAAGCAATTCTGATGAAAGCTTATATTGAAATGGAAACCAAAACTTTTCAATGATGACCCATATTTCAACTCAATTTTGAAGATGAGATTTTTTTCTATTGGCATTGGCTTTCAAGCACTCTTTGTATGAACTCTATTAGAACATTTGTTGTATAGATGGGAGATTTGGCCTGTCTTCAATTGGTGGGAAAAAAATACCACTCCGTCCAGTAATCTCCAGAATAGGAGATGATTGCTACAGGGTTGAAGGACCCTGTCTCTTGAGTCAATAAAATGTGGTGAGTTAGGAATGTGAATTTGCCTTTTTACTTTTTTTTGCATGCTTAGCAGGGGTGCGCTCCTTCTTAGTAAAGGAAGTGCTTGTTTTGTTCTAAAGTTAAACTTATCCCCACAAATTTTCAGCAGTTAGATCTGTTCTCCCTTCTCTATTAATGTATTTTATGCAAGTTAACCTTAACTCTTTTATTTCCAGCAGAGATTCCCAATGTGTGAATGAGAGACCAGCTGTTTGTCCCTGGAGCCTGTAGACCAGAAGCTTTCTTTATTACTTGATCAGCTCTGTCACTAGTGCAAATCTATCCCCCATGTGGAGCAACATTAATTTTATGTTGTTTATGTACTTCTGCCATAAGGTTAAGCAATTCCTACTATTAAGCTTGATTAAATTGCATTACCTTAATGAAATGCACTTTACTGATAGAGAAGAATGTCACTTTCACAAGTGGAAGCACTGTTAGCAAATTTTTATGAGAGAATTCCCAAAATCATATCTTAATTGCTTGGACAGCTGTGTAGTTTACATAATGAGCAAACAATGCCAAGGTTTTCTATTTTTGTTGTCAGCTGTACTGGATGTTAGTATGCATGGTGGACCTTTTTGGGGCCTTTTATTACTTGATTGCAAATCATTCTTCATTGTTGCCCAAATTTATGGAAGGACATTGCTCCCTGAGGTGCCATTTCCTTTCAGGTCTGTAACTGAACATGACTGATGGCACCAGAGTAACAGTTGCTCATTACTGCGTTCACTGAGCTGTGATTGCTCCAATACTTTATGTTGGCAGACGTGTTTCCCTAGGAACAGCATCTCTGAGACAGAGGTCATTGATCAAACCCCCTCTGGCTGTTCTATTATGTGCAAATTATTGCTAAAAGCATAGCGGCTGCAAGAGAGGTGGTGTGCACTCATGGAAGATATTGGGAGGGAAGTACAAGGGGGCAGAAATGCAAATTTAATGAAGCAGTGAAAAATTCCACCTAAATGAGAACCATGTTTTTATAATGTGAATGAATAGGGAAAAGGAGGAAATGAAGCTACTTTTAATAGTATATAATAGGAGAAGAGTCAGGATTTTATCAAATAATTGGATAATTTCTAAAATTGGGTTGGCTGACATCCTTGGCTGCTAAGGCTAGAGCAGAGATGTTCATGGACACTACCAAGAGCACTGATGTTGTAATCAGGTTATGATTAAGGCAATCATTGGCAAATATAGAGCACTGTCTTTGGTCAATTTCTGACCAAGTGTTTATGAGGTGCTAGAACCATACAAGTGATGCAGAAAGGTCCCTTGTCCCCAGTTTCTCGGGGCTCTAATGAAAGTGCCAATGCAAGTCTTGGTTGTCCTGTTCCCAGGCTTCATAGAATGAGGAGACATAATTTCCTGCTAATTGGAAGCAGTAACTTCTCCATCAGATTGCTGTTTCAGAAGAGGTGGATGGTCCCTCACACGGATGATTAAGTCCTTCAGAAAAGTTGAAATGGATCATCTAGAGCAGGTGAGATGGACACCATGCTGGGCCTTTCTAGCCACAGGCCACCACCCAATTTCTTACACTGACTCACTTTTCATTATTATCTAAGCTCATCTTCTATTATCAAAATTCTTATCTGCCAAACTCTTTCCTTTATTTGACCAGCCTCCTCCTAGGAAGTGTAGTAAAGACTTCATGAATGACATACTAATTTTTACTTCATTAATGTTACCTTTATGATTGTGACAGTTAACTCCTTTAGACAAGTTCCATAAACCTCCTCCCTTTGAATAACAGGTGTCTCTCACTAGAATTCAAACCTAGGTGTTAAAAACTGATTGGTCAGGTAAGGACCAATCAGCTATCTCTCTGACTTACCTGGCAGAGGTCTTAAAGGTCACTAAAACAAAATCAAGCCCCTTTCTCTCACACACATGGCCTAGAAAAAGGACCTTTGACTCTCCAGGGACCTGGTAAGGTCTCCCAAGCCCCCCCCCCCCAGCCAAATGGCTGTGGTGAAAGGCTGGATTTCTTATCCACATGAACCTTTCCTTCTCATGATCTTTTCTTTTTCTGCTTGTTTGGCTGAACAGCATAGATTTGTCTAAAACCTCTGCCACATGCTCTACCCACACTGGTAGCTGGAGAACTCCATAACTCCTCATTTTCTTTTAAGTAAAGTCTCCCACTATACCTTATCCTTTGGTGGTCCTTATAGACAAGGATTCTGGTACTCCTTAAATTCTGAGGTGCATTGGAATTTGCTGGGTACTATCTAAATTCTAATCCACAGCTCCCCCAATACATGATGTTTTGGGGTCCCTTTTAAATAGTGATTTTACCCCCTAGGTAGTTTGAAGTAACCCCTTATTATCCCAATGAAAGACAAAGAGGTCAGAAACTTCTTCACTTGCACCTGGGGAAGGCACTGGGAGGCTAGGCAGGGCTTTATGTTGAAGTAATCACTTATCTCTCTAGTAGTGACAGTCAGATTTGACAAACTCTTTCTCTGGTGACAAGTGATAAAAAACACATTTTAAAAATTTGCATATTTATATGCAAGCAGAGGAGAGACACAGAGAGAGAGAGAGAGAGAGAGAGAGAGAGAGAGAGAGAGAGAGAGAGAGAGAGAGAGAGCACCCTAGTGTTTCTAGCCACTGCAATTGAACTCCAGATGCATGTGCCAGTTTGTGCATCTGGCTTTATGTGGTACTAGGGAACCTGGGAAATTAGACTTTCAGACAAGCACTTTAACCACTGCGTAATCTTTCCAGCCTGAAAAGGCATTTTTTTAAAACAAAAGAATGATTTTTCAAAGAGTTTTACTTTCATAGATATATAAAGAATACATCACAAAGATTTTGTTTTTCTCAGTAAGTAAATGAGGGAACCAGTAAGATATTAGGACCAATTTAAAGGAGAATCCAAAGAACAAATGTGTTTATCAAGCAATCAGCCATATTGTTGATATGAATTTCAAGGGCATTGGAGTGGATTTGTTACTTCGTATAGCTATAAACAAGAAATGTTTGTATTTCTATTAGTTTCTAAATAGTAAGCTTAATCTCTGCAGAGTTTAGAAGAGACTACTTAAAAACACATATATGCATCAGATGGAGATATAGCCTCTAGAGTCCCTGACATTTCTTTTGAAAGGACGCCTAGTTTTGGGTTCAATAAACTGTTTTTCAAATAACGAGGCCACACAACATACAACTCCATCCCTGATCTCCCAGTTAGCTTGCTGGAACACTATGATCTTATCTGTCAAATAACCATGATTTTCATCCTCGAGCAAACCTGCCTCAGGTCACTCTGACTAGGTACCACTTTATGCTCAATGCTCATTTCCTCTCAGTTTTTGGTCATATTCCTACACTTGCTTGACTTTCCTTAAGCTATAGTTTCACAAACTGAAATGCTAATAATCTTTTCAGCAAAATTCCTTGCTAATAATATTTCTTTCTAAGAATATGTCACCAGTCTCTTCCTTTTCTAAACTCCTATTTCAGATTCAACCTGTTGACAGTATTGAACTTTACCTTAGACCCCTGTTTCTGAAAAGTAGTTACCTTTAAGATTACTTTGGGGTTCCAGAAAATGGTTTCCTGCAATGAGCCACCCTTCTCCATATGACTTAAATAAGATTGGCAGATAACCCTGTCATCTCTATCTGAATTGAGGCTACAAATCAACTTTCCATATTCCCATTCATTTTCTCATAAATGTTTAGCAGAACTCTGTGTACTTAGTAGCGACTCTGGCAGACTGCTAACTAATGGGACTTAACCAAACTTTGGCTAAACCCTCTTACTTCTTTTTGGTACCTGATATTGACTTTCCTCCAAGCAGAAAACACAGAATAATCCCCCATAACAACTCTCAGGAGAACTGATTGTCCACAGGACATAGCTTTCACTGATTAACTCTCTGAAAAGGCCACTTACTCATTTCACTCCCACAAACCCACTTCTTTCTAACTGTATCTGTGCTTTCTTTAATGTGCAGAGTCAGCCTTCTTCCTCACTTTTCACAAGCCTGAGCATCTTCTTTTAAACTTTTTTTATTGGTATGAAATTATATATATTAACTAAACAGTATGTTTAGTATCATAAGTCATTAGAGAAAACCCTTAAAACCAGAATGACATACCCATTAATGCATTAGATATCCTCCCCCACCCATGGCTCTTTAATTCTTTCCACCACCTCTTCCTCAAATTTCCCTGAGTCATGGTGGGTGAGTTTAAATTTTGCACAATTATTAGGCTCTGAAGAGTCTCTGGATTTGTGTTTTTATAATTTTGGGCACACTTGGTGTCTATCTCCATTATCTTTCCATAGGATATCTGCCTTGCTGTGGGAATAGCTCTTTTGTTCATCACACCACTTCCTTCAAGGTTGTGTTAGGGCTCTAAATGCTGAGTTGGAGGTGGTTCGTCTCCTGTGTGGGTGTCCCCCATCAAATCAGGTCCGATTGATGGAGTTAGGTTGTCCATGCCTGAAAATCTTATCGTAGCAATATTTTGCAGTTGCTGGTGAGGCTGTAAACTGCCTCTACCTGTCCTAGATATTCGCTGTAACTTTAGCTAGGTCTAGGAACCAAATTCCTACAGGAATTTTGATAGAAAAAAACAACATGCAAGTATTATTAATTTTCATGTGTAAATAAGCACTCTCACAGCAGAGAGAAGACCCAAAGAAATAGTCAAAGTAGAAAGTTTTTAAACATTTTAGACAAAGTGACAAATAATGTGGAAAACAAACAGTATAGAAGGGTCTGGGCTAGGGACAGTAAATCCAGGGAAACTACTAGAGATATATGGAGGTATGTAAAGCTCTTTGCAGCACCACTTCTCAATCTTTGGTTATTCAGGCTGTCTTTTCCTCTAGATACAGACCAGGCAGAATTTTTATACCTTGCTGTTAGTAAGAAAGGGCAGTTCAGCTTGTCCTTTTCCTGACTGTCACTTCTCAAATTCCTTTGGCTAAGACATATTTATATCCAAGAGGCATATTTGGCATATTTGGGATGGTTACTTCCTGATGTTTCCCTACACTTTTAGAATAACTCTCCTCTCTTATTGCAGTAGTCTTCTTAATAAAATATCTACTGTGATGGTTAAGTTTTGATGCCAACTTGACCTTGCCTGTTCCCTGTTCTGTGTGTTAGTGATAGGTTTCTCTCTCTTCTTGGACCTGTGAAAGAGGACCAGCCTCTTTCACTTTTATAAGACTTCCCCTGGATCTGAAGCTTGAATAAATTGTTTACCCCCATAAAGTGTGTCTGGTTTGAAGATTCATCCCAGTGGCTTGTGGCTGACTACGACATCTACCTACCTGGGTCTGGATTTGTGTGTGTGTGTGTTTGTGTGATGTATATATGTGTAAAATGCATCTGTATCAATACACACATGTGCTGAAGCCATAGGAGGAATTTTGGTGTCTTCTGTCTTTTACCATATTTATGAGATTTCAGAAGTAAACTTTGGTTTAAAAACTGCTGGTATAAAGACATGGTTTTCCGTTTTATCTTTTCTCACTATTTCATTGCAGCTTCTTTTAATGAATATGGCATATAATCAGAAAGAATAGGTGACAAGAAACAATGTAGCTACACTGTGAAAGTTATTGTGTGACAGAATGAGAATCTTTAGGTACATAGTGACAGTGTGATATGATACCATTCAATGTTTTGAGATGTGGTATTGCTCACTCTATACCTGGATAAGTTAATTCAATAGAATCAACTGGGATGGCATGGAGAAGGAAGAGAGAAGAGTAAGGAAATATAACTATTTCAATAGTTAAGTGGTAAGTCTCCATTCTACTTGAAAATTGTGATAACAGTGTTAATGTATCAAAGGATCCTGAAAGATACTGGGTGAAACAAACTCCATAGAAACAAGAGACAATGCAGATTTCAGCAACTACTTTGAAGATTAGTAAGAAAATGCAGAATTCAGCAACTACTTTGAAGATTAGTTAATGTGACCCAAAAGATAAGAAGGAATGGATAATAGAAAACCCTGGAGAAAATGGTATAAAAGGGAAAGATATGCTGTTCAATTGTGTAGTGACTGATTCTGAAATGTAAGTGGCATGTTAAAATGAAGAGGTCTAGAGGGTATTGGGACATTAAGGATGTTCAAAAGTAGAGATCTTTGAAGACACTGTGACAAGGAATTATGGTGATGAAATTCTGGCCATGTGAGCACATGTTAAGTTAGAGTGTGCCATAGAGCAGAATGAAAGGGAACTTGTGAGGCCTTTGTATTCCAGGATATTTTACTGAAAAAGAAAATGATAAAGTCTGAGGCTGTGTGGGGGCTTGGACAGAGACAACTGTCCTAATTGGATGGGACATGTGTTAATGATGAGATGCTGCATAAAAGTAAAGGGCTAGGAAGTGGTTCCAAAAACTTTTATGAGACATGTGTAGAGGCATTTATAAAGTGTTTTGGAAGGAAAAGAGAATTCTTGAGAAAAATTTCCTTGAAATTGAAAAAATATCAAGTGAATAATTTATTCCTGTTTTAAATTTAAGTGTGGAATTGAAATGGTTTGAAGGAAATGTTCCCTGTAAATTCATGTATTGTAAATATTTGTTCTTTAGCTGGTGGCAATTTTGGGGGGTTATGGAGGTTTGGGATGTGGAGCCTTGCTGGAGGAGGTGGGTCACTGGGAGTGAGTGTTGAGGTTTATTACTCCAGCCCTGCTGTGTATAGGTAGCTCACTTTTGCTCTTTCCTCCTCACTCACTGATATATGATGATGTGAGCCAGCTTCCTGCTCATGCTATGCTTTCCTTGCCATGAAGAAACTTCCTCTTGAGACTGTAAGCAAAATAAACCCTTTCTTCCTATATTCAGTTGTTTTGTCTCAGCAATGGGAAATATCTGCAATAGGGGTTCATATGAAATTTAATATTAAAATATAATATAATAAAACTTTATAGAAGGCATGCATTTGTACCTGTGTTCCCATGTGCATATGTGTATTTAAAGCAGAGATTCATGGGGTGATTGGTAAAGTTAAGTGGCAATGTTCATTGTGAGAACAGGACCAGTTTTTCTTACCTCATTTTCTTGCTGGTCTTGGGCCATTTCACTGCTAATCTACACATCCATCAAACAAACAGGAAGGGGAAATGGAGAGTTGAATCACAAATCTGTCAATTTTGTTATTCTTGGCAGTTCAGGTTAAAGTTTTCAGTGTGTGGGTAGACAAATGACAAAATGACAAAAATAAGATTTCCTGATTGTGGAAACTGCCTGCAGTGCTATATATATATGACCAAGCTTCTGGCTTTTTCAGGTGTCATAAGGAGTTGGAAGGCATTTTTTTTTCTCAGCTGAAGTCTAGTCAACAAACTTGCATCTTAAAAATGATTTTTCATGAGTCTCTGTTATCAGATGGATAGTAACAGCAAACACACTTAGATCACCCAAGGAAAGATTATCTAGTTAATTTAGTTGTGGTCAGAGGAGGAGACTGTAGAGTTAACCAAAACTAAAGATATGAAAATGACATATGAAAATATAATCTTTGCAAAAGAAAAAAAAGGAAAAAATGTACTGGCTATGAATTTCACAGGTTACAAATTCAGATGTGAAAAAGAAACTATTTCACATCACTTTTTATTTGGAAGAAAACCAAAGAGTCATGGTGATTCAAAATAAATTCAGCCAAGTGTATTTTCATACATTTTAAGAGGAAGATGTTTAGCCCACAATACTCACACTGCTCTAATCCCTCTGCTGCTCTCCAGTGTAGCAGCCCAGTTACAGGAGCTTTTAGGCTTCATGGCCTCTAGAAGGGAGGAGCTCACCTGGGACATAGTTGTGCTCTGTACTCCTGGTGTCCACATAGAGATGTCTCCTATTGTTTGGCCTTTGCTTATTATCTTCTAAGACCTGGCATCCACTGATAACCTGACCACGGTGGCCTCTGTGGGTGGGTCAGCCATGCATTTCCTTTTGAATCACTCAGGAGGTCATGCCAATCTGCTGGCCATCTCTCAGCTATGTGAAAGCTTTCTGAAGAGTTACGGATTTCCTGATGCTGTCTTCACAGGATTTGAGTGGTTCAAGACTTAAAAAAATTAAATCGTTTTATTGAGAACTTTAATATGTGAAAATACTACAAATTGGTCATATTTCCATTGGCAATATGCTCTTGTGTTCTTTCTCCCCTTTCCCAATCCTATGGAAAGTCCTCCTCAATGGGGTTAATAACAATCACTGTGGGGTCTCTGTGAGAGGGTTTAGTGCCTCGGAGTATACCTTTCCACTCTTTGGCTCCTAAATTCTTTCCAGCCTCTCTTCCCTAATGTTGCTTGAACCTTGGAGGGCCTTTTACAAGTTCCCTTTACAGTTGAGCTCTCAGCAGCCTTGCATTTTCTGCTTTGATGAGTTTGAGCCTCTTCAGTATCTATTGCCAACACCCTGGAGGAGGTTCACATTCTACCGGTGAGAACAGCATTCATTTAATTGCCACTTCCTCTGCAATGTTTCCTGGTCCTGGAAGATGTTATAGACATGATTGTTTTATGATAGGCATTGGCTATCTTTTCTTTCATGGGTCTTGATTTTCCCTAATATTTGCTGTCATCTATAAAAAGAATATTTTTAAGGGTGAAAACATGAATCTAAAAATATAAACATACACATTTAGAAAACTTTGACAGGCATACCCTCCACTTTTAGCCAAAAAGCCATGAAAGCTTCCCTCTCTGGTCTATGATCTTATAAGTCATAAGCTTCTGACTAGGTTCTTTCCCATTGCTTATCTGTATGGATACTTCTAGTCTTTGATACTTATAGCTCTCACATCATGGGGACTATCAAGTTTCTCTTCAAGGCTGTAACACTCTTCTGACTAGTCTCTGAGAGCTGAGGTTCAACTTCTGTCTGACTTACAGTTTCCATAAGCAAAGTAATGTTTTCATGAACTTTAACTTCACCTAGGACTTTGACTTTGGAGGTAGAACATGACGTTCTTTCAGTTTGACTTTATAGTATAAAGTTTTCTCCTGAAGTCTATTATTTTTAAGGTTATATTTTTGTACTGACATTAAAGTGAAATATTTGAGTACTGAGATATTATTTTCTTTCTTATAATGTTTTGTCTGGGAAAATTACATGTCTTTTTGATTCCTATGCTCTTGGAAAGCAATGCTAGTGAGTCTGGGTATGTCTGAGAAAAACCGCATCATTTCGAGTCATATAAAAAAGGCATACATTATATTGTTTGGTTTGTTCCAGGTTTATATTCTTTAAGAAACTACCAAAAAATATAAATTTGAAATATTTCACAAATAATATTTGAAGTTTTGTATCTTTAAGAAAGCCCAGGAGTTTTGATTACTCTGGATCTGCGTGTCCAGGAAGCTTTATTAGTGAGGGCAGAATCTGATAGATCAGAATCTAATGAGTTATGACATCCTCTCTGTAGGTCACCAAGGCCTCACCACTCCTTGTCATGTGCCCAACATTGTATAGAGTAAGGCTAGTTTTTTGTTACCACAAATTGCAAATATGATTCTTGTACTATACCATGCTACATGTTAGAAATTTCTAAAATAAACAGCATTTAGTGTGGTATATGAATTAGTTCTTGCTCTTCCAAAATCATTCCATGTTATTATTTATGTTTAATTATAGGTTATTATTTATTTTTAATTAGCATACAAAATAATGGAATTCAGTATGACTTTTTTTTTGCATACTTTGCAGGAAACACTCCCCTTTCTCCTAACCCATTCCCAGCTGATCCCTTTCTTCTCCACAATAGCAATCATTCTGATTTTAAGTCACATGTATACTATTATCATTTTTCTACTTCCTTAATGTCTATTTTCTTCTTTCATGGTCAATATTTTTTTCTAGTTCTATGACCTGTAGGTCCCACACCTACCAACACTTATAAAAATAAAAATCTTGGATCTACATTATTATTATTATTTCCAGTTTCACTCATTTCCTTGAAAATTTCATGATTTCATTTTCTGTACAGTGGAATACATTTGTATTGTGTATATGTACCAGTTTCTTTATTCACCTATTGGTAGACATCTACTCTGGTTCCATTCTCTAACTACTGCAATGAGCACAGCAATAAAGATGGATGTGCAAGTACCTCTGTGGTGGGACTTAGAATCCTTTAGCTATATTCCCAGGAGTGGTATAGCTGGGTCATATGGTAGTTCTATTTGTAGTTTTGTGAGAAATATCCACAATGATTTCTGTACAAGCCACAGTGGTTTTCACTTAATCAGCAGTGCAGTGAATAAGGGGTTCTTTTCCTAATTAGCAAATCTATTGATCTTTGTTTATTAATACCCATTCTGAATGGAATGAGATGGATTCTTGTGGTAATTTGATGAAATGTCCCTCAATAGACTAATAAATATAGTAAAGATTTGTTTCCAGCTGCCTGGCTGGAGGAGGTGTCACATAGGCCAGATTTTGGTGATTCTGAGGTGGATGTAAAATTCCAGCTATCCATATGCAAAGGGGTCTGAAGTCTGTCAGTCCTGCTATTATTTTAGTGAGTGGCAGTGTGCTTGCTTGCTTTGGAGGTCTCTCTGCTTGGATCTGTGAAAGGGGGGCCAGGTTCTTTTGTCATTCTGAAACTTCCCCTGGATCTGTTATTTTAATCAATACTTTCCTCCCCAAATTGTGCCTGGCTTGGAGATTCATCCCAGTGGTGTGTTGCTGACTATGACAATTCTCAAAGTAGTTTTAATGTTCATTTCCATAACAGCTAATGATACTGAGTCATTTAAAATATTTATTGACCACTTGTGTCACTTTTTTTTTAAAGACATATCTGTTCAGTTCATTATTCTACATATTGATTGGAAGATTTGTTTGGGCTTATCTGTTTTAGTTCTCTATTTTAAATATTAACTCTTTCCCAGAAGTATACTAGGCAGAGATTTTCTTACATTCTGTAAGCTATCCCTTTACTCTGTTGATAGTATCCTTTGCTATATATACCTTTATAATTTCATGTAATTCCATTTGAAAAATCTTTGTGGTCAATTCTGGTACTCTTGGGGTACTTTTCAGAATGTTTTCTCTGCCTCTAGCCATTTCAGCACATCAGTTTTATATTAATTTTTTTTATCTATTTTGTACTACTTTGTATGCACAGAGAGAAATATGGACTATTTTCATTCTTCTATATGTGGCCATCCAGTTTCCCCAGCACTAGTTTTTGAAGAGGCTGTCTAATTTCTAGTGTACATTTTGACCCATTTGTCAAAAATCATGTGTCTAAATAGATGTAATTGTGTGGGCTTATTTTGGGGTTCCCTATTCTGTCCCATTGGTCTATTTTTTTTGTGTGTGTGTCCATGTGTCAGTAGCTAGATGTCCTTGTGACCATGACTCTGTAGAATAATTTCATTTCATATATTGTGATCTTTTCTGTATTATTCTAATTATGATTTCTTTGGTTATATGACATCTGTTGTAGTACAAAACACCCAACAAAAAGCAGTTGATGGGTGGGGAAGATTTTGTTATGGTTTACAGTCTCAAGGGGAAGCTTCATCATGACAAGGAAAGGATGGTAGACTAGAGGCTAGTCATCGTTTCTTGCCATAGGTGGAAGATAGCAGCAATTGTGAGCTGAGGTCTGGAATCAGCTGGGCTATAACACCCAAAAGTCGACCAGCAGCAGAGCACATCTCCTCCAGCAAGGCACCACATCCAAAATATCACCACTGCTGAACTCATTTAAAAAGCCAACATTACCTTGATACAAACTAAACTAAACACAGATATAGTATGAAATATAGAACAATTTCCCTAAAAACAGAGAGGCAGAAATTCTTCAGAATATTTTTTCAAACTGAGTGATGGCAGGGGGTGGGAGAAAGAACTGTGCAGAGAGGGTTCTGGGTCAGGTTGGTTAGTCATTGTTTTAGATATATGTATTGCAGTTAACATTACTTGGCATTGAAAAAGTACTGTTAGAAGTATAAAAATAAATGTCCTGTTAGTTTTTAGGAAGAATTGTTTTCTTGGAGTTGTTAATCCATC
>PVHP010024700.1:0-26197 GCA_004024765.1 Zapus hudsonius | reverse complement strand
CCAGACAAGGGGACCCCCTCACTAAGTGGAAAATTGGCCGAATTGAAAGCTGTTGATTGTCCCCCCCAGGCCCAGGCTCCTCCATTACACAAGTGCTCCTCTCTTGGTTCGCTGCTCACTCCTACTGGGAGGTGTGGTCAGCCTACTCATAACCACCGATTGTGTTTCCTGTCAGTGGTCTCTGTTTACTCCAGCTGTCATAGATCATTTTCCCCTGGCCGCCTATGCCGTGCCTTCCAGCACTACACTGTGTTTGACAGGGTAGTTAAGTATACAGTTTACCTAGAATTGCATTTAAAAATCTGGGTGATATACAGAAAGAACAAGTTCGAAAGCATGAGAGAGCAGTTGGAGAAAGAGATACAGATGCTGAAAACGTGAACTGAAAGGCTCAGTGATACTTGTCAAGTTTAATATGAGACAAAGTTCAGAAGTACAAGATGCTACAATGAAAAGAACATTTCAGTAATTCTGGTTTCTGTTAAGTGATATAAGGTGTTAGGAATGAAATGAGAGATTTACTTAATTTTCACAAGTTAATATAGCAGCTTTTTTTGTTGGGGGGAAACTAATGGAATATCATACAAAATTATTAGCATATGGAAGAAAGGACCATTATGAGTAAAAACAAAACAAAATTTGTCAATAGAAGCAGGGTGTTAATTGATGGACTTGCTGCAATTACTAAAAATAGATTCTGACACTGTTTTTAAAGAAAATTATACAATGTGGCAAATAAGAATATAATACACTGAAATATAAATTTCATACCGAATTTGTATTCTTTGTAATGTTTGACAAGGGTTAGTAAATTTTCGAAAGGATTTAAATTAAAAAAAATATTCACAAATTAAATGGATGGTTAGGTAAAGTTGGTACAAAGATTTAATAATATTTTACAGACTCACATTTAATAGAAGTTTAGTATTGAGGTCCAGATTCAATATACCCCAAATGACATTTTCCTCTCAGGAAGAAACTTACATAATGCCAAAAGAGACAAGGATTTCCGTTTTTCATAAGCTGAACAAGATAGATTCCAGACTCTATATAAACAAGTGAGCTTAACAATAATTTTAAGAAAATTCTAAGAAAATGTTTGAATAGATGACTGGAGTGAAGATTTGAATCCAAAATAAGCTGAATCTCTTAAAATATTTTTTTCTTATTATTGGATGAGTGTTCTGGTGGTAGAGGCCATGATCCCACAATGCTGTCCACTAAGCTAGCTCTACAAACTCCTATAATCATAGAAAACTTAATGAGTTTCCTTCTTCCTCATTCAGTAACTCTTCCCTTCATTTACTAATGAAGGTCAAATATCTGTGGCATTTTGAAGTGTGGATCAGATGGTAAGATTAGAATGTGGGTAGAGAGTCAGCTAGTGAATAACACTGATGGTCTGGGTGAGTCTTAAACATAAACTTAATCTTTCCCTGCTAACCTCATTTCTCATCTTGTTTAAATAAGCATGGAGTAAGAGCCAAAACACTGAATGTGAAGAATGTCCAAATGCAACAGGGCAAATATGAAAAATACATCTGAAATACAACTAACATTATGGTATAATGATGTTTAAAATAAAATGATCAAACAAAAGGAAGTAATCATAGTTAGCATAGGTGTTCTGTTTTAGGTTGTTCAATACTCAAATTTAAATACAGATTACACTATTGTGATGATTAGGTTTTGTTGTCAGTTTGAATTTTTTAATTATCATGGGTAGATCTTTGAGATTGTTTATAGGAAGGAAGCCCTCTCAGTAGGTGAAAAGATGTAAGGAGGCTTAGGAAACCTAAAACAAACTTTCTTTCCTGGGAGGGCATGTAGGAGGGAAATTCAAGACATAGTGAGTCAAGTCTGGGATAAGGTTGCAAGACCCAGCCCTAGGGCTATATAAAGGCAAAGGAATCTTCTTCTGCCCCCCTGCCTGTTTTGCTTGTGTGTTTGTGGTATTGGTGATGGGTTTCTCTCTATATTTGGACCTGTGAAATGGGAGGCAACCTCATTTGCTGCTTTGGAACTTCCCCTGCATCTGTAGCTTTAATAAATACTTTGCTACCATAAACCGTGCCTGGTGTGGAGATTCATCCCAGTGGTGTCTGGTTGACTGTGACAACTATTAGTATTATGTTCTTCATGAGTCTATCTTTATGCACAGTGACATATTGTGCATGTTATTATAGAAGATTATGTAAGATGAATGTAACTTTACAGCATGCATATCAGAAATAATGTTTTGGCTAATTTAGTGTAAAATGGTCAAAGGGTAACTGGAAAGCTTCTGTTAACAAGGAAAGATGAAGCTTTCTTAGGTGTATATTACCTAAAAATGAATACAGGAAATTTCTAGCATTAAGAAGAAATGCCAAATAACAAATTATCAAATGGGTGTCTTATAAATACAGCACACTAACTGATTGCATCACATGTCAATCAGAAAAGATGACAAAGTTCCTTTAAAACCATAATGAGAAAAGAGTATATGCCCAAGAGTGGTATAGATAGATCAAATGGTAGATTTGTTCTCAATTTTTTAGGAGTCTCTGTAATGATTTCCATAATGGGTGTACAAGGTGAAACTCCCATCAGCAGAGTATTAAGGTTTCTTTTCCCAAAGCCTTGCCAGCATTTGTTATCCTATGATTTATTATTAATATTATTATTATTATTATTTTGCTTTTGATGAATGCCATCCTGACTAGGGTGAGATGAAATCACAAAGTCGTTTTGATTTTTAATTTCTCTGATAGATAAAGATTTTGAACTTCTCCATAAGTGTGTATTGGCATTAGGACTTACTCAGCCAGTTTTGTTACTGCTCTATTCACAATAGCTAGGAACTAAAATCAGTCCAGATGCCCATCAACTGGTGAATGGATACACGGAAGATGTGGTATGTACACACAATGGAATTCTACTCAGTGGTAAGGAAAAATGAAAATAATAAAATTTGCAGAAAAATGCAGGGACTTGGAAAAAATCATTTTAAGAAGGTCATGCACGCACAGAAAGACAAGTGCTGAGTATTCTCTCTCTTCTGTGGTTCCTAACTGGGATCAATTTCAAATAAGTGCAAATGATAGTAATCATCAGGAATATGGGGAAACAACTAGAATGAGTCCAGGAGAGAGAAGATATAGGGAGAGACAAGAGGAAGAGTTACTCATTACTTACTTGATAAGGGAAGGGACAGTTTTTACAAAGGTGGGAAGGGCTTGGAGGGGTAGGGGTTAAGGAGGATACCATTAGGTACCCAGAACAATATAAACTATTGCCAAAATAGTTCATTAGCTATCAGAGCTAAAAGATAAGACCCCATTGCTGATGACAACACAGGCTGCAGTCACAGGACTTCAGAATATCATGCTGGAACCAAAAGGGAAAGTAGCTCCCTCCTGGCTAGCTCTTACAGTGCTAGAAAGTCCTATGGGAGTCATAGAGGACAACTGCCACCCATATCATGTATAAGCAGGGGACCCTGCAGACTATGAAATCAATCATCCAGACAAGAAGTCCACTGCCAGTAACCAACTGTACTCTGATTGGACATGAGGCTGGTGAGAAAGAACACAAACCTGATACAGAAAGCCAATTGAGAATCTCATATTCAAGAAATCAGACCTCAGAATGAAAACCCCCTGCTCTCTGGAGAAGTGTGGGCTTGCACATGAAAAAAATCTCTCAAAAAAGTTTGCAAAACCTATTTAATCCAAGCTGCTCTCAATTGTAAGATCTGTTTTGTTGTTGTTTTGTTGTTGCTGTTTTTCTCATGGCAGAGAAAATGAAGAAAAACCAAGATCCATCAATAAGATAAAAAAAAGAGCCAACTGCCCACCACAAGAAATACCAATTCTGCCAGTGACCAAGAGAAATTGCAGAGGAATACTGCTCTTACTGCCACCCTGAAAACTAGCACTGGGGTCACGGTGACAGACACAGGGATGAATGAAAACCTATCAAAGCAGAAATCCAGAGGCTAAAGAGAACTCAGCACTAAACTGGATGGCAAAAAAACCTGCCTTGGCTCAGGGAACATTGCAGAAGAGGGGACAATAGGATTGTAAGAGTCACAGTGGGGCAGGAATACTCTGAAGCACATTCCCCCTGTTCCCCCACAGAGGCTGAGGCCTTCATGACCCCACAGTGAATACCATATCCTCACTGAGGAGGACCCCCAAGTAACGGGAGCAGGGTAAGAGGATAAAAGAGCTTAAGCGTTATATAAAATTATTTAAAAACCTAACGGTTATTTTCCTTAATCAATAGGAATATTATTAAACTATTTTTATCTGGGTGCTTGATGTTAAAAGCAAACTTCTAATAAATAGCATGCTTATGTATGAACATCAGTATTTTAAAAAGCATATATAATTATAGAGTAATATATACATTGTAGTAGTCAGGGTTCTCTAGAGGAAACAGAGTTGATAGAATGGATTATAGTAAAAGGGAATGTATTTATTGGGGTAGCTTAAGACAGTCCAACAATAGCAATATGCAGGCCCACAGGTGATGGAATCAGTAGCTGTTCAGTCCACGTGGATGGAGGCCTCAGCAGTCCCAATCCGGCACTGAAGGTCTGGTGGCTCCCTGAGGAGCAGCTGCTCTTCAGTCTATGATGTGAGGCTGAGGAAACTGGGTTCTAATGTCCAGGAAGGGTAGGAGAGCACGATGGGAGAGCAAGTCATGAACCAGCACCAGCAGCCTGGGGAGGAAGGAAGAAGAAAAAGGTTTCCCTTCCCCCCAAGCTTTCCTGTATCCAGTATCTTCTGGAAGGACCATCCACTTGGGGGAAGGGCAACTCTGGAGGAGGGACCTCTTCCTTTTGTCAATCCTTTCTGCAGGCAAGCTCAGAGACCTGCCCAAGATTACTGTAAATTATTAAACAAAGCAAGTTGACAATAAACTTAACCATCACAAGTCCACCCCTTGTCAACTTGACATTAAATCATATCTCATTACATCTTAATTTTCAAATGAAGACAGTAGTCTCATGATTCCACCTAGCATGATATAACTATCCCATGTACAATCAAAACGTATAATCTTCTCAATATATGGCAGATTCCTTGAGGAAAGCTTAATCTAACATCTAATATGTTAAATATAAATTCAAAAATGATTAATTACATAATAGAGGAAAAACAACTGTATTGGTATAAATGTGGGCAAACATATATATATATATATATATATATATATAAATATATATATGTGTGTGTGTGTGTGTGTGTGTGTGTGTGTGTGTGTGTGTTTTGCATTTTATTCCTTATTAGAATTACAAAAGCTATGAAAACTTTTAGGTGACTTTTTTCGGTCTTTAAATTTACTATCTAATAAAATGTGTGCAATTGTGTTAAATATCTGGGTTTTCATAAACTATGAACACTCTTAACTATATTATTTATTTAGCGTGCTCATGTCTGATGTTGATTTCACCTCTGTGCTTTATGTCAACCTTTTTCTTCTCTAAATTTTAATAGGTCTCACAGGTTGTGGCCACTTGACCCAACTCTTAATGACTTATTCTATCACCCAATTACTTCTCCAGAATTAGACTATGTTGCCAGGATTATAACCAAGAAAAAGGAAAGTCAGGGTCATATATTTCCCAACACTGAAGCATACGGTGAATTGAAAACATAGTTCATGTTAAAAATTACCACAAAAGAGTACATTTTGTGTGTTCCCATTTTTCCCTTCTTCCCTTAAATTATACATGTAAATGCTGCTCAAGCAGCTTCTCAAGTTTCCAAAATAAAAATGTTGGTTAATAGTGCTCAGAAAATAACATTAGAAATTACTTGAAAAATAAAGTGCTTAGAAAATTCAATATATTTTTATAATGTTTCATTTCTGATTTATTCATAATTTTATATAATACATCTATTTACTGTTTTTTCAAGACAAGTGCTGATAAAAGTATCATTTTGAAAACCTTCATTTGGAATAAAATTTATTTCATCCAAAATTAATTCAAATAAGTGAATATAATCATATCCATGCAATAATGTGATTCAGATGCTATAAATGCATAATAAGTTTATAAAGTGGCTTAAAAACTATAATTTATTTCTCACAATTATGAACATTAGAATCTGAACATCAAGGTGGGGCCAGATTCAATGCTATCCAGTTTGTCATGACGGAACTTTATAAATGTTCATACTGTTAGTAAGAGCAAACAAGCTTTTTGGGCCATTTTTATGAGGACTCAGATCCTGTTCCTGTGTGCTCTACATTCATACCAAATAACTTCCCAAAATCCTGTTTGTTAATATCACCTTGGAAGTTAAGATAACAATGTACAAATATCATAAGGACACAAACATTCTCAGTATCAGCATACATATATGACAATATATAATATAATATTTATTAATATCTATAGTGAATTAAAGAGTCAGTAATATCTATACTATTTTATACATGCAAATATATTACATATATCAGTTATTCATGTAAGAATATAAATAATTGAATGGAAAAATGGTAAGAATGAAAAATGGGAGATTAAAGGAGGGAGACTTAGTTAATATATTTAAGTTCTATATAGTAAATGTATCAGGGAACTTTCTAGAATAGTGATCACACTGTAATACTGTCAAGATGAAGGACTTGCATGGACTTTCAAAAAGAGGTAGCTGAGAGTTCCTGGAATTGTTGTTGGGAAACACTGCAAAACTATTAAAAATCCATGAGAAATTTTTGGTGTTTAACTGTGGAAATAAAACATTGAAACTGTCTTCCTCTTCAGCATATTAATGGAATACAGTCTAATTTATATTATCATTGTTTCAAAGAATTTCGCAATTTTTCAACTGAACAATTCAATTAATAAGATAATAAATAATGTCCTTGTTTCAAAACATTCTATAATTAATCAGATTATGTAATACCTGGCATATTTTAAAGAAATAGCTCCTTTAATTTTTAAGAGGTGCATAACAGTGAAAGGTTAACAAATTCACTTTCTTTTTAAAATATTTTATATATGATATTATTTATTTTTAAAGAGAAGGAGAGAGATGGATCCACTAGGGCCTCCTGCCACTGTAAAAGAACTCCAGATTCATGCACCACTCTGTGCATCTGGCTTTAAGTGGGTCCTTGGGCATCATACCCTGACCATCAGACCTTGCAAGCAAGTGCCTTTAACCACTGAACCATCTCCAGCCTACATTTTAGTTTTCAGTTTGCATATTCATTACACCCTATTTTTTAACTTTAAGTTTTTTAACTTTCAAATTTGAATTTGTCCCAAAATTTTTAATACAATATATTATAAAATGGCAGTTTAATATTCAAATACACCTGCTCCTTATTTCAGATCTTCCTAACCACATTGATTGCTGGGTCTATTATTATCATTCCTATTTCTGTAGAGTGTCTTTCACAGGAAGACCAGAAGAATGATCTCCTGGGACGATTCTAAGTAAATGATATGGACAGGGAGGATCAGGGATCCCCTTCCTGGTAATAGTAAATAAAGGGGGGGTGATGTGTTTCAAGAAGCCAGATAAAAACAATGAGTAAGAAATAATATAAGCAAGGTAATTAAAAAAAAGCAAGTGTTTAAAAGGTGAATTGATTCTGAATGGAAGGTAGATATGGTGTGGGTCTCAGACAGGCAGGAAATCAAATGGCACTGACCACACAAGGGGGAAGACATTTAACGTGGATAAAGCTGGAGAACAAGGAGCACATAGTCTGAAAGTGTGAAATTTTATTCTTGGGAATGCAAAACAGTTTTCTATTTGCCAGTTAGAATTGCATCTTTATATGAGCATTTCAAGTGCTAAAAGCATCCAAGTTTGTACTGAAAAGTTAGATAACAGATTATTTCCTAATAATTCATGCTTTCCCTGGAGAAACCACATTTCTATCATATTATTTTTTTAATAATAGAATGTTGTACTTAGCCTTGGGGAGATTCAAATAAAGGTAGCTGAGCAGTTAGTTTTTCATATATATATATATATATATATATATATATATATATATATATATATATATATATGATGTGTTTCAAAAACCATCCACTTGCTGTTAACTCTCATTTTCTCTTTCTCTTTCTAGCCATCAAATTTTATGTTTATATGATTTATTTTAAAATCTAAGCTCTTTCCTAATTATATCAGTCAACATCCATGATGTTTAGCAATGATTTTCTTAAGTAACTTGATCTTTCTTACATAGGATTGTAACAGCTAAAGTAAAACATGGGCACTACTCTTCACACTTAAGTCTCTAGAAACCATTGTCCATAGACCACACAGTGATTGCAGTTAAAGATTTATTGATGAGGAAAAAATTCTGATGGAGATATAAGGCCAAACCTATTTGTATTAAAAACTAAGTTTGTTAAAGGAGATATTTGCATATATACTAAAATTTCATTGAAAATAACTTCATGGTTTGAATAAATGAGTCAAATTTCACAGTATGTTTGTGCATAGTCAGCTGGCAAAAAAGTTCTTCCTGTGGTTCTAAAATTTTAGTTAATATACTTTAATTCTAAAGCCCCAAAAGAAAGAAAAATAATGTGGCAAATTTCCATTACATTATATTTTGAAACGTTTCAGTACTCATTTACAGTTTTAATTTGCTTTCTTGTAGAAATTCTACTAGACATTGGATAACACATTATTTTCATTTTCTGAAATCACAAATGTTGAAAGTGAACCTAACCTTTCCTAAGTTTGGATGCTCATCCCAGTGACATGTCTACAATGAAAATATGGTACCAGAGAGTTGGGCTGTTTCTATATGATGAGTCTGACCTATATGATTCTATATGATGTGGATTTTTGGTCTTTCAAAACTTTTGTTTTGTAAGAATATATATGGACTTGAAACTTGCTATGCTAGAAGAATCAGAGTGTGGTAAACTAAAATATATGTGCTATTTTGGAGAAAGTTTGGAAACTATATGAATAAAGAATTGTATTTGGAGTCTTTGCTCATGGACTTTCAAAGGGGAAGAAATGACTAGAGGGATCTGTTGGAACCGGGCTAGTGGTATGAAGGCTGTCAGTGTTCCACTGCCAGTCCCAAAGAGATTAATCAAGCTTGAATTTAAAAGTAATGGGCTGATGGGCTTGGCAGAATATGTAAATCTGAGAGATATAAGACTTACATTTTAAAAAATTTAAGGAAGTTTAAGGTTACTAGCACAGAGACTGGCTGTTAAAGCTGCTATTTTTAAGATTTCTCCAATTAACTACTTTCCAGTAAGACAATGGAAAGAATGCCTGAGGTGGTTCCACACAGTAAAGACTAATAGAAATGCAAATTCTTTGGTAAGGAAAAACCTGCCCATCAAGGTCACAATTTATTTCCTCCCTAAGTTAACAATATTGTTTATGTTTCACATACCTGGTATTAATTTTGGAAGCATGAAAAATGAATGGCAGTGTATCTTATAGTTCCAGAAGACACTGCTTAGACATACCAAGTGGAGTTGGGTGATGTCCCTGATGGCCAGTGAGGCCATTGGAAGATGGACTATAGTTTACAAGGGGGAATTTGGGCTGTCGGAAGACTGTGTTAGGACTATGATGGAGCACTGTTGGCTTGAGAAAGAGGTTCCCCTAGCTGGAGGGATGGAAAATGGGATAACTAGAGATGGTCATCACTGGTTATGAATGTTGGACTTGACCTACAGATGATTGATATTTAGCAGATAGATATTGTTGTCGACAGCCACACGCCGCTGGGATGAATCTCCAAACCAGGCACAATTTTGGGGAGGAAAGTGTTTATTGAAGTAACAGACCCAGGGGAAGTTAAGGAAAAAGGCTGGCCCCCTTTCACAGATCCAAGCAGAGACAGAGAGGCCCAGCACTTACAAAGCCAGCAACTGTAACACTGTAATTCACAAAGCAACAGAATTTCCAGACTTGGGTTCTGGCTGCTGTTTTTCATATGTATCCCTAGAATTTTGCATCCGATTTAGAAATACGTCAGGGCTAGACCCCAGGAGGCCAGGCCTAAGTGACACCTCCTCCAGCCACATCTGGCTAGAGACAATTTACAATTATAATAAACCTTTGATTCTATTGGGGTATATCTATTCAAACTACCACAGTTATTGATTGTACATTGGTCCAGTCTATTCTTGTTATGCCTTATAACAATGGAATTGTTTTCTCTTTGCCATTATATGTTGAAAATATATAGCTTGTTTTGATTTTAGAGGACTCACAGTCAAGAGACAGTCTTGAATCTCAGATGTGATTTGAGATTTTCAAAAAATGTTTAAGCTGGTAAAGACTATGAGGACCTTTGAAGTTAGACTGAATATAGTTTGCAATACCATATTGTCATAAGCATATTGGGGGCCAGGGGAGGACGATAGCAGTTTGAATGTATATTCTCTATAGACTTGAGGGTTTTATTAGCTGATAGCTTGGGTCTCCCGCCTCCAGTCTGCACAGGTGTCACTGGAGTCGGATCCTGGAGTCAAGCACTAAGGTGTGTTTGGTGGTGGATCTGGACTTCCAGCCTGATGGTATGAAGAAAACTTTGATCTCTTCCTGGACTTTGCTTGCTGCAGATTTGTGTTTGCTGTTTTTGGTGTTTGCTAGCTGTTTGGTTGTGTCTCTCTGTTTGGATGTATGGAAGCAGCTTCTGAAATTTGATGAAACTTCCCCTGAATCTGTAAGCTTGAAATAAATCCCTTTCTTGTGTCTGGTTTGGATGTATAACTGAGGAATGTGAAGCACTCTATAACAGTCTTCCTAAGTGAATACAGTGCTTAGACACCTGTGCAAAATCATTAGTTGCACAATGGAAATCTAGACCTCAGTTTTCCCAGGACTGTATATAATCATGCCTATTGCCTCCTGTTGTCCCAATATTTCCTCCATTTAAAATTAAAGCTCATGTCAAAACTGCCTGGATGAACTTGGGGACATGGAACCCCTTCATTCATCACTCTTCCCAATGAGCCCACACTCAAATCTCCTCCTCTGCCTTTTACTGTTTTATTTTTTAAATCTTTAATTGACATTTAAGGATGGCTAGCGAAGCCTACCCAAATGGGGACACTGGTATCAGGGCTTTTGGCCTAAAAATTCTGTTAAATATCATTGTATATTAAGCAATCTGGTGTGCTCTCAGTCACTGACTTCCTATCTTGTTAACCATGGTTATTTTATCATTGTTTTCCAATTTTCTTATCAATATTTCTATCAAGTAGTAGCAGTACATTCTTCTACTGAGCATCTATCTGGCATCAGTTCAATGTTTCTGATTGATGTTTGTATATCAATTGCTATAATGAACTTAACCCTAAAATCATGTCTTCTATTGGCACAATTATTTGGAGTTTTTGGACCTCATATACCAGTTCATCAATACATCAGTAGGCAGCTTTTCTCTTTCTTAAAAAGTGCAAATTGAAATTCAATTCACTTTATGGAATTTTCTCAGAAACCATTTCACAACACTCTCAACCTTAAACTTTTCTCTTACTTCAAAGAAAACAAATTGTAATAAGCGTGAATTGCTTGCCATTACCTAACTTCAATTATCCACATATTTTCAGTGCATGCAAGTCACTTTTTTTCAAACTTATCCCCAAATAGGTCTTCTATGTCGTCTTATTCCAAAAACATGGTTGGTGTTCATGTTTCAAGAATCTGTAAATCATCAAAAGTGTAAAGCAATAATCAATTATCCACTTTATGAATTATTTTCTCATCACTGTGACACAATACCTACAAAATACCTGGCCAGACAAGCTTATGAAAAAAATACTTTATATTTTCACTTTATAAATACTTTATTAATACTTTATATTTTTACTTTATATAGCTCAGGATAGAACTCCCGTCATCATGATGGGGAAAACATGGCAGGATCAGGAAGTTGGCTTAAGATCATCACATCAGCATAAAGGAAGGAGAGAGAGAAAAATAGTCAGCCACAGGGCCTTGGTCTGGAACACTTCCAGGCTCACCCCCAAGTGATACAATTCCTCCTATAAAGTATCACCTCTAAAATATTCCTTTCCAAATTGTGCTTGCAAAATTGTCTTTCAAGTAGTGTCCCTTGTCTGGGGATGAATTGTTCAAGCACATAATTCTGTAGAGGCTGTTATAATCAAACCACCACACCACATTTGCAGTATCACTTGCTTGCTTCTACTTCTTTCATACTTTGTTAGGTAGTCTATAACCGTGTTTATGGTTGGACACAAGGATACTAACAATTTTCTTTTCAGTAATATGAACGATTCCAGATCTCATATTCCCATCATTAGTGTCACTTTTATTTTTCAGTCTGCTTCCTGGAGAAATTAATGAAAATATTCTCTGTTAAATTATTCTCCCTCTCAGTACATTTCTTTTTTTTTAATTTTTTTTATTGTCCATAATGAGTTACATTATTTAGTGGGCAAACAATGAGCTGCTACCCCCAGTTCCCCAATGTCCCCCCTCCCTCATCCCAAATCAGCTGCATAACCTCCTCCATGGGTCAACTGGAACAGTCCTTGTAACAGGGGACCATGAATAACCTAGTATTCAGCCAGGTTCTCCTGGCCCAAGTGTTTTGTTACTGAGGGGTGCCATGCCTCTGGACAGTCTCCCCCACCACGGCTCTCACAATCTTTCCGCCCCCTCTTCCTCTCAGTCCCCATAGTCGTGGTGGGTGAGTATTAAGGTTGCTTTAATGTTGTGAACTTAGGTTTTTTTTTTTTTTTTTTTTTTTTTTTTTCGAAAATCGTTGGTTTCTGTCTCACTGGTTTATCCTGTGTTGATTGAATGGCTGTGGATCTGGGTCCCTTATTCATCCCATCATTCTCTGTGGGGTTCCATATGGATCCTCCATGGTATGACTATGGTGCTCTTTCCAGAATCTCAGCTATCGGCCTACGCTCAGTTGGTAGGGTTAGATGGGCCCCAGCTCTCTTGCTGCATCCTGAAAAATACAAATAATCTCCATCGGAGAGTGAGATCAGTGTAGTTTAACAAATATACTCCATTCTGGATTACCTAGATTCTATTTTTAGTAGCCTCCCCGCCAATCGCTCCCATAGTGCATCTTTTCTTGGGAGCCCAAGAGTATGGGATCCGGTGCCTTATAGCCCTGAATCCCAACCCAGTATGGGGGCTCTTACCTACCCCTCCCCCCCCACCTTCAGCCTCCAACGCATCTGCCCCGCTCCTTTTCTGTTCCTGAGGAACCCATCAGCCCCTCTATCTACGCCCAGAGAACCCAGCAACACCAGTTCCAGGGATCTCAGTGGCCTCACCCCCTCTTCTGCCCCTCCCCCCATCCCCTGGGCCCGCTGACCCCTGCAGGCCTGCTCCCCTCACCTGCCCAATCAGTACATTTCTTAAAATATAAAATCTTGTTACAGTGGTTTCAATTTATACAACCATAATTGTGGAAATAAACTAAAAGTTTTCTAATAACTATCAGAAAAAAAGCATTCCCAGCACAGAGTGTTTCATGTGGGTTGTTTTTTTTAAAATATTTTATTTATTCATTTTTAAGAAGAGAGATACAGAGAGAGAAAGAGGGAGAGAGAGAGAGATAGCACACCAGGGCCACCACCTTGTGGGTCTGGCTTATGTGGGTACTGGGGAATTGAACCAGGGGCCTTAGGCACTGGAGGCAAGTGCCTTAACCGCTGAGCCACCTCTCCAGCCCTGTTTTTAAAAATATTTTATTTATTCATTTTTAAGAAGAGAGATACAGAGAAAGAGAGAGTTAAATATTTTATTTATTCACTTTTTAGAAGAGAGGTACAGAGAGAGAGAGAGAGAGTATATTGGGTTTCTGAGTCCATCTGTCTGTATCTTCAGACAGTTTTATCACTCAGCCTTCTCGTGTGATCCTCCATACAACCCCTCCCTTGTTCTCTTCTTTTATTTTCTCCTTTTCTTCCCACCCTTATACCTATCATGAATTACATAGATTAATTTTCTATTTAGAAAGTATGATCTTGCAATGTAGACTTTTCGTGCCTAATTGTTGGACAAAATTAAGAATTTTTGTTGATGTTAGCAAATATTTGAGTACCTAACAACATGCTCTTTGAATATGTGAAAAAGGAAAGAATGTCAGCCTGGGCAGATAGGAAAGTAGTGGCTTGCAACCTGTAACCAAATTTTCTAAACCTGGTTTTAGACTTTGATACACATTCAGTATCTGTAAGAGAGATCTGAAAATAAAATGATTTTCTTCCTCGCATTTCTCATTTTCTTCAAGTTCCACTTAAATATGATATAAATACATGCCCATCACCCTTATAAATATCATTGTAGAAAAAAGAAAAAAAATGATGGGTACATTCTTCTTATTCATCCTGAACCAAAAATTGGAACTATGGCCTCTTTAAAGTACTTTTCCTGGCTGTGCATGTCTTCAATGGAAAGAACCAAAAATAAACAATATAAAAAAGAAAGAAAGACCAAATGCCCCCAAAGGCAGCTTCACTCATATGTGTTCACAGAGGTATCTTTGTCAGATATATTTTGTTTTCCTGGCAGAATTAGTCCTGTTTTCTTTGGAACTTTGGACATTTACATTGATTCTATATTTGTTCTGAAAAGTTCCTAATACCTGGCAAAGAAACATATGAATTCAGGACCCAGACTTCATTAACCTGATCTGGTGAACTTATTGTCAACTGCCATTTTGAGTTCAAACATCTCATTTTCTACTCCTTTACAATTAACTGTCAGGATGTTTTGTGCTCATTACTATAAGTTAAACTGCCACTCATGGCTATCCAAATGTTGTTCTAATATAGCTCTTTATTCCATGGATGGAATGGGCATATCTTCTAGGGTTATGCCAAAATTAAAAGACCTGTTTTGATTAAAAGGATGTAAATTTTTAGTGTGACTCTCAATCTCATACATTTGACAAAAGGAAGCCTTTAAAAAAGTAGAACTGAAATATTTTATCACAAATTCCCTAACATATTTTGAATTACATGATTAATAGTTCTTTGCCTTGGTGAAATTTATTCCTGAGGATCTTTTTCTGATTTACACCTCAGATGTGACAAGACTAATAACCACAGGCTTTCAGCTTACTCAGGATCATCATAAAGAGGATCTTCACACTTATAATAATGCACTTTAATTTTGTTTAAGATTCTCAAGTATCAAGAAGCAATGTGTATCAAAGAGACATCTTGTACTTGTATTGGAATAATTTGCCTGAAAGCAGGCCACCTTGCCCCAGTAGACAGGTGAAATCACCTGTCAGTCTACTTTAATACATGTTCTTCGTAATCTTACTTCTTTTTCTTCTATAGCCTGACTCCATTTCTGGAATCCATTAAACATTTTATATCTCATTTTCAAGTCCCTGCTCCTTTTCAAATTAACTCAACTCCACTTGACAATTGAGCTTCAAAAGCCAAGCTCAGTTCATCATTATAAAGCGGACCCAAAGGAGTGGGTAAAGAGGCTTTTATATAATAAAACAGTGAGCTCTGGCAATCACAACTTTTATTAACTGGCATACCCTAAAGAGCCTAGGCAAACATTTTTGAGAAATTGATTTCCTTGGGTAATATTACTGGATGTCGACAGTAAAATCCCTTACTGGATAGTAAGTTGAAAAAGACCAAAATGGTTTAAATTTGATGTATTGATGCCCCATCTTTGTACTGCTTGACATATATATATATATATATATATATATATATATATATATATATATATATATATATATAGGAGCCAAGTATGTAACTTTTCATTTAAATATTAAACTTATAACTAACAATTTTCAAGTAAAGGAGTATAGTTACGTCTAGTCTTAAAAGAGTTTATAAGATTTATTTTTAATTTAAAATATTCTGATCAATGTTTGGTCCAAGAGTAATATACAGGTACCATTGTATATTATCTAATTTTATTTTAGGGTTCTTACTCTCAGACCATAACATATTGTTTACAACTTGTTCTTGAATCGCGGATTCAGCTGTACAGTTTTTTTTTATTTTTATTGTCATAGCTGTCATGTGAGGTAATCTTTGAAGAAAAAAGTGTTGTTAAGTTTTCTTGATTCATTAATTTGAGCTTTCGATAGGTATGATTAGAAGAAAGTATAATTAAAAAGAATTTATACAGAGAAATATTTAAATTCATCATGTATTTTGCTACTGAGGAGACAATGTCAATATTTTTTCAAAGTACTCATAAATTAGTTGCATACGTTAATTAAAAAATTCATCCAAGACTGACTGTATTATTTGTTACATTTTAATATTTTTATTACAGAATTAAAATAATGCTGATGGTGGCTGTATAAGTGATAATTCAGCAATAAATTATGAATGGCATTATTTGTATGTTATCAAATCTCTTATTATACCCAGTTATCACATGAATATAAATTTTTAATAATTTTTGTGACAATGTACACATTTGTTTTTTTGGTAAAAGAGTAGTTAATTTTAAGTATAGTTAGCTGTGGTAAATATGACAGATTTCATGTTGCCAGAAGAAATGACAGTTATAGATTTTAGATGACCTTCTTTGGAAGTATGCATTTCAAAAACTTAAAAGAATTAACAAAGTTAATCATGAGTGGCCAGAAAATGTATAACAGAGTAGTACTCACCTAAAGAATGCTTTGAATAATTACTATATATTTATAGTATCTTTGTTAATCTGTATATGATCCACTTTTTACATTCCCACCACCAATTGATATGGGTTCCTCTTTTCCCACACCCTCACCAGCAGCAGGGTTTGCTATTTATTTATAAACATTTTTGCATGATAGAAACCTTTTGGACAGGGTGAGTTTAAATCTCAAAATAGTTTTGACCATTTCCCTCATGGCTAGGGTTATGGGTACGTATACTCGGTACATATTTGTTGGCCATTTGGATTTCTCAGTTCTTTTTGATTCATTGCTAAATATTCAGAGTTTATATTTCTGGTGTGATGAGATTTGAATGCTAGACTTTCCTATGATATCATTAAAGCTAGACTTAGAACTAATTCTAGCACATTGCAGACTTATTCTGAATATTTATTAGCATTTAAATAGCATCCCATGTAGTTTTGGGGAATTTTTGTAGCATTTCCATGTATATCACTATGCTTTCATTAGCTGTGACCAAAATACAAGACAGACCAATTTACACAGAAAAGGAATTAGTTTTTTTCCCCATGATTTCAATGTCTCAAACCATATCCCATGGCTCTCTTGAGTGTCAGCCCATGGTGATTTAGGGAACCATAATTAGGGAGGGAGCATGTTGAAAATGTCACTCCCCTCAGAGCCAACAGGAGTCAGGAAAACTGCAGCAACAGAAATGGTCCAGGGAAAAAGAGAGCCTCAGGATCCACACTACTTCTGTCAATCTGGTCCAGCATCCCAGATTTCTATCACCCCAATAAGTTATATGCAAATTTAAATCCATCAGTAAATGAATCTATTTATGAAGCCAGAAATGTCATGCTCCAAATACTACTCAAAAGTCCATCGTGTTGTAAGCAAACCCCCTGTGTATGAGTGGTGACTGTTCATACTAAAAGTATCGCAATCTCTGCACATTACTCATTCTTCTTGGAAAATATAAGGGGTACTCTCGTGACCATACATCAGTGGCTGGACTCTATATCCACTGATTACAGCATCAAATCTGCAGAAATTTTGGGGGCTGGGTATTTGGCTCACTGGGTAAGAGCACTTGCTTCACAAGCATGAGGACCTAAAAGGACCTGAATTGGATCCCTCTCTATAATCCCAGAACTCCAATCTTTCATGGAACCTGGTCAGACTAGCTGATCAGCAAAACTATCAATTCTCTCTTTTGTTTTTTTGCTCTTTATTTACAAGAGAAGAGTGGACCACAGCCCATGTTACTTGGTGTATGAATTCTAGTGGACGAGATAATGAGATAGCAAATTGAAATTTACATTTATACATTTACTGTATTGTATGCAGTTTTGAAGTGTGTAGTTTAGGACTGAGTCAAACATAATGCATCGTAACCAGAGCAAAGATGACATTTAGAGGTCCGATACATAATATTGTTTGTGAATATAAAACAAATAATAGCTCTTGTCATTGCCTAGGTGAGTACACCATTGAAGGAATTTCATTTACTAATAACTTACAATCTTCTTGTTTCTCAAAAAAAAAAAAACAGAGAAAAGTGAACTCACTTTGTATTCTAAACTTGAGGGACAGGAAAGAGTTTGTCCCATCCACAGACAGGTCTGAAAATATTTGAGGGATTTTCCATTAAGATTGGGTGTGGTAGGTTTTCAAGCAATTTCATTAACCTTGAAAAACTTATGACTCCATCTCATCACACTAGTGGATCATAAATAACCCTGAATGGTTACCTGACAAGTAAGCTCTTCACCTCTCTTCCAACACACTGACATGACTCATGATAAAAGGCCCCTGTCAGAGTAATACATAGATGGAATTACCACACTGATTGCTTTTCTGTCCTCCCTCCAGTTTATTTGTTCATGATGGGCTTAGCAATTAACTTGATAAAATTCATAATGGAAATACGACTGCTTCATAGAAGTGTTCAGTCAACAGAAAGTCGCATTTCTCATCCAGAAAGAAAATTGTTCTGAAATAGCTCAAAATAGAAGAAAATCTTACAGGCTATAAACATGAACATAGCATTAATAAATAGGCATCTCAATTTGATGGGAACAACTCAGAAAAGGTAATCTAAAAATAGGTCATTCAATCTAAGAATGGTGGGATGATGTTGTTTTAATATAGCTAATTTCAAGCATACTTGGACTCTGCATATTGTATGAAACAGAAGCATCATCAATAAGTATCAGAATTACAATATGGCTTTCATTATCTGTGGCCTAGAAACAATTTTACAGCATGTCATTTTTCTTAGATGTTGACTTAAACTAACAACAAAACAGTCATCTATGTGTAAACCTACCTTCATGTTTCTGTTATCTAATTTACATTCTTTGTGGAAAAAAAATACTACCTGACTTGGATCAAGAGCTACAGAATAGGGGACAGATGTCTCCTTGCTTCAGACCTGCATCATCATAAATCTTTTTTTTTCCTAGTGATATATTATTTTTTAAAAAAAGAGTAAATGTCAGAATACTTAAATTCTAATTACAAGATCTGCAGCTATGCTTTTAAGGGTTATTTTTAAAATATTGGTAAACTTAATATGTAACTAGAACATTTTCAAGTTATGAAAATCTAAAATAAAAAATAACATGTACACATAACACAAATAAACTTTTGTTATTTCAAAGCTTTGGATATAAACGATGCCATAGTCAATATTTAAGATGTAAAGCAATATTAAAAGCAAAGAATGATGACTCTTAGTGTAAGTCCAGCACTTGAGAGGTTGAAGGAGTGGGACTATTATCAGTTAATGGCTGGAGTGTGATACACAGTAACCCTATGATTCATAAAGCAAAAATATATTGTAAGAGAGAGTTGGAAATCTCAGTTTTACTTTAACAGTTACCATAGTCAGCCAGTTGGGATGAACCTCTACACCAGGCACACTTAAAGGAGGGAAGTATTTATTGAAATGATAGATCCAGAGGAAATTCCATAATGGCAAAAGAAGCTGGCCCCCTTTCATAGGTACAAACACAGAGAGAAACCCATCACCAGCAACTCCAAAAGCAAGCAAGTACACTCAAACTCCAAGTGGAAAAAAAAAAAAAAACTCAGGCTTGAGCTCAGTCTGCTCATCACACATATATTGCTGGAATTTCAAACCCACCCAGAAACACCTTAGTGCTGGACCCTAGGATCAGGCCAAGGCCAAGCCACGGTGACATCCCCTCTAGCCAGACAGCTGGAGAAAAACTGTAATAAACTCTTAAATCTATCGGTAGGCATACATTTATACTTCCACAATTGTCATTTATAAAATATTTAGCCATAGCTAAGAGTGAAAATCATGCAGCCATGGCTGCTTCTATCAAATCATCTGTCAGCACGAAGTGGTTCAATATAAGGTTCCTTTGGGTTTACTGAGCATAACCCCTTCCATCTCTTCTACAAAGTATGCGTGGGTGCTTCCGACAGCCAATATCTTTGCACAAGTAAAATAATTTATTACTCAATGTGTTAGTTTGAGTGTGATAGTGTTTTATTAAGCTTGAGCTTAAGACTTCAGCCCCTGGCAGACAGATCCCTGCTAAAAGGAGTGTGCCACTGAGGGCTTTCAGCATCTAGCTCTAAGGTGTGTGTACAGAGCAGTTAGAGCTCAGGAGGTTCATGCTTGTTTGTGGTACTCTCTCTTCCCTTGTATCTATGAAAGGAAATGAGCTTCTTCTGCCACTGATGGTGTTCCCCTGGACTCTGTAAGCCTGAAATAAGCCCCCTTCCTCCACTAAACTGTATATTATTGGATGCTTGTTTCAGCAACACAGAGGGAATGTAACACTCACCTGTTAGTTCTGGGCAATTGCCTCTTTCTGCTCAAATGGATTTGTGCATTACTTTTTTTCTTGTTGTTATTGTTGTTTATAGAACACACTTAATACCCTTAAGAGTTTCCCTGTGTTAAAATGCAAGAATCCAGACAGTTCAGCAAAACACAATTCATAGACAACAAGAGAACAAAGGACACTCTAACCTGGTGAAGAGACAAAAAATTTTCAATAAAACTTTCAATAAAAAGTTCCCCATTCAGAGAATAATTTGTGAACACTATCAATAGATTTACTTTCTGAAGTTGAACTTTAATTCAAACTTGTCCTGCTACTGAATTGCTGTAACTCTAGGCAAATACTTGCATTTTCTTTTCTCCATAACCATGACTATAAAATGAGTATAGCAGCAATATCTATACATCAGGAAATTTGGATTAATGCATAGTTTTATTTGGCACATTTAGAAACTGCTGGGTACATTGCTTTGTTTTTATGTTTACCAAACTATTATGGTGATACCTGGAAGAAACAGTTAACAAATATGGTACAAATATTTCTGAAACCTTCAAGTACATATATTGATAAACTATCAAGCTATATATAAAAATAAAAATGGCAGAAACCTTCTATTGGATGGAATTTTAAAATAAACACTAAGAAATTTCCTCATTTTGAAACTTTGTAAATTATTATTTTATTTATTTGTGTGTGTGTGTGTGTTTATCTGTCAACTGGCATTTGTGTGGAGGTCAAAAAGCAGAAGTGTCTGTCCACTTCCACCATATTTGAGACAAAGGCTCTTACTATGTTGCAGCATGTGGGCCAATCAAGCTGATGCAGGACATTTGGAATTCTCCTGGCTTTGCCTCCCATTCCTATAGCTGCATTAGGATTTCCAGAACCACTCGGTATTGGGTTTCAGGTGGGTGCTGGAAATCAAAGTTGGACTGACAGACTTCCAAGCAAGTGCCTTTAACCATTTAGCCATCACCTTAGCAATCATTTTTAAATTCCTTCTATTATTATTAATATTATTATTGATTTTTATTTTTAGTCAGTATATAGAGATTTAGGTATCATTCATTCTTACACTTTCAAAAGTAATCTTTAATAGTGGCTTCTCATCTCCCACCTTCTCCTCAAATGCCTCCTTCCCCCATCTCATTTTTCCCTCAAATAGCTAGAACAATTTTATAAACCTTATAGAAACATTTATATTTCTGTTTTCCCTTGCTAACACTGATATATTTGGCATAAAGAATTTTGCATTTTCAAAAGTAAAAATTTACCTGGAGCTAAATATCTGTTTCCTCTTTTTAAAAGGCAAGTTGGCTGGATCACTCGATCATTTCTTTGCACTGTGTGACTCTCATAGGAGACTTAAATTATGTTGATTTGCTTTCAATATATTATTTACACACCTCACCCAACAAAACAAGAGCAGAAGTACTAAGAAGAATGTGCTCAGGAGAAACACAAACTTCTAATTAATGTTTAAAAATATTTAAAGTTTGCCAACTATATCTGCCATTCCAGAATGTATCATTTCATACTAGTTACGCATCATTATACAGCGGCATGATTGAATTTCTTTAATGCATTATAATTAAAAAAACTTTATTTCTCTATTACTAATAACCCAGAGAAATTTAATAAAAGCTAAAGTTAAAATAAAAATTAAATAATCAAACACTTTCCCCAGGCAACCTAAATAAGCTCACACTAAAGCTTTTGAATGTAAAAGTCTCCAGTGTCCTTGAGACTTGCTATGTTTGTAACTAAAACTAATAAGATTTACTTTGAAGATATTTTAAGCACCTTTTATAACAGAACATTTTAAGGTTAAGGGAATATCAAAAAGCTGTCTGGCATCTAAGACCATGAAGCACAAACCTCAAAATATGAAATAATAGATTTCAGTTGTGATATTTTTTACGTATCAAAATATGATTTTTCTTACATTAACTTGATCTCATTATATTTTTATATTTTAAGTTCTATATGACAATCTTGTTGGGAAATTCTTTCATTTTCTTATATCAACATGCTATAGCAGGTTTTCTTCTGGGCAAACATGAAGCCATCTTTAAGTAACAAATGCTTTGGCTCCATAGCTATGACAACTTGGATGCAGAATAATATAATGAAATGGTGCTACTGGCAACTTCTTAGTGGATAGAGGGAAGGTCACAAATTCTTCATCTGATGTGAAAAAGCTAGATTATATAGGAGGTAGAGGCTAACCAGAAAGGGGATTCCAAGATGCAGCTGATAGGACGTGATCATCCAGGACTGGGTGGGACTTTGTGGTGAGGCAGCTGCCCCTGAGTCACCCACACTCCTGTAAGTAACCCCTCACCTGCGCTCTATAAGCATTGGTTCAGCAATCCTGGTTTTAGTGTAATCACCTCCCTTTGGTGTGTCATCTGTGCCCTATCTGGGGGAGAAGATGTGAGCTTGTATCTCCTCAGGGGAGACAGCATGACGCCTGAGTCTCTTCCCTGTCTATGTCACTGAACTTGATGCTTTTCCATTATCTGGCTAGTGCAGCCATGGCACAAACACCTCTGAACAAACAGCTTTCTCTTCTACATTTTTCACTTCCTGTTGTGACAGGTTAGGGTGACTGGGACCCAAAAGGAACCAGGAGTGTCTTTGAAGTTGTACTTTTATGCAGGCTTCACTTACCTGACCCCTTCCCTTGAGTGGGACGTGTCTCTTACTAACGTGCAAACAGAATCCTCAAACTCATTGGTCAAAGATAGACCAACCAGCTGTCTCTCTGACTCACCTGGGCCAGGGATATAGTCACAGACAAAGAAATTTGTTTTTTCCTCATGACTGCCCAGCAGAGAGACGTCTGAACCTCCAGACCTAGATAAGGCCCCCTCACCACATCAGTGTGGGTCATGACAAGGGGCAGGGGTTCTTTCCCACGTGAACCTTTTTCCTCAAGATGGGATCCCTCTTATCTTTCCTTCTTTCCTTTGCTGGGCTGGCCAGGACAGATTTTATATATGGCTAAAACATCCCTCAATAGCTCTTTCCACACTAGTGACTGGAGATCTCTGTAACTTCTCATTTCTTTTTAAAGAAAGTTTCCCACTATACTTTATCCTCTGATGATCTATAATTTTAATTGTTTAATTTTAAAGAACAAGAAAGGAAGGAAGGAAGAAGAAAGAAAGGAAGAAGAAGACAAGTTGGTACACATGCGTGGAAACTTATAAACTGTCAATTTTGCAGATCTTGTAACAGGATTTTTTTTAAAAAAAACGTAATTTGAAAGCTTACAAAAGAAAAAGAAAGCAATCCATCCAAAATACTGGGTACTTCCACAAAGAAGCCTCAAAATGGCAGCTTCAGTGATGAAAACTGAAATAAATTACTTTCTTATAGGTTCTGTGTGTTGAAAATACATACACAGTTTGAAAGAAATTAAAATCTCACCATGATGCAAAAAAGCTCTTATAAGAAAATTGGGCATCATAGAACTTTGAGACGGTTTAGAAAATATACAGGATGGAAGGATGGATGGAAATTTGCAGATAGACCTTTAACAACATATGAGAAAGAGAAAGAATGAGAGAGAAAGAGAGGGAGAGATATTAAAAGAGAATGGGCATGCCCATACCCGGGTTTCATGCCAATGCAAAAGAATTTGATGCATGTTCCATTTTGTGCCTCTGGCTTTGCTTGGGTACTGGTATTTGAACCCCGGGCCCACAAGGCTTTGCAAACATGTACTTTCAACTGCTGTACAAACACTTCCATCTATATTTTTAAAAATAAATTTTATCTATTTAGAAGGAGAGAGAGAAGAGACAGAGAGAGATTCAGAATGGGCATGCCAGCGCCTCTTTAAATGGGTACTGGAGAATTAAACTTCTGTTTTTGGGCTTTGTGTATAAGTGCCATCACTGCTGAGCAATTCCTTCTGTCCCCAAATTTATTTTTACTTAATAAGATAAAATAAACTTTTAATAAACTTTATTTTAATTAAAAGTAAAACTGCCTGTTATAAGCCCAATCTTCTTCTATAAAATATTGCTTTTAAATAATTGACTTACTCAGGAGAACTCTATGGGGTTTATTTTGGTTTTGATTTTTTAGGATAAAGGGATGAAATGCCAAAAATTATTAGCTGAAGTACCTTATAATGCTGAGATCTTCCTAAAGTCCTTGCAAATGTAGACATGTAAAAAAGCCAGAGGGAGAATTCATGCTTTGCAGAAGAAATTTCATTGTGGAAAGATGTGCTGGGATCTCATCTTTCATAGTCTTCAAATTCTGCACCTACTGTTTGTGTTCCAGTGGAATTGAGATAGTTTGTGTCTCTTGAGAACAGCTGGCATAACAGAAAGTGATGAGGAGCCTCTCAGAGACGGGTTCTGCAGTGTGTTTTCAAGATTCTGGCTTAATCTATAGCCTTATCTGAGCCCTGCTGCATGAGACAGTAACTCCCCATGTCATTTTCTGCTACAGACATGCTTTCTACAATTTTCTTTATTTTCTTTTGTCTATTTTTCCCTTTTGTTCCTCTGTAGCCAGAGGGTGAAACCATAGCAATCCTTTTACCACAACTTTTTGAGTGTAAGGATTGATATTGATATTGATTATAGATTTCCAACATTGTGCTCAGATAACAGATACGTTTAATAAAAAGAAACGATATTCAGTTTTTTCCATGTCATAAGGATAAAATGACAAAAATGACACTGCTGAATGCAACAATGATATGGCTCACAGGTCAATTACCTTAAAAATCAAGGAATCTAGTTTTTGATATGATATCTACAAAAGATGGTGGAGTACAGAGATAACCATTATTTTGATTAAGTGTCAGGAAATTTATGTTTGAGAAACTTTAAAATTGATGGCACACACACGTGTTGTATGTGTGTGTTTGTGTGTGTGTTGTGTATGTATCTATAATATAAAACAGAAAACAAATTTTAGAAAATGTCAAATCACAAAATCTTTTACTGGTTTAAATTATTGCAAAATTGATTATAAGAATTAAAATGTATTTTATGTAGTAGTGTCAATCATACTTATCCTATAATATTTTAACATCACTCATCTGACTCCACTTCTGAGTAACAGAGGAAGTTTTCTTACCCTATTCAACATTGAAGTTTTTTTTTTCTATGACTCTAGAAAGATGGGAAGAAATTAGTCAGAATGCTAGAAAGGCTAAAAATAGCTGAAGACACCATTTCTATGAGCAGCAATAGAATTTGCATATTTTCAGTATTCTGCAAAAAGAGCAAAAACTTAATTCCAATTTTTTTATATTAAATTATTTTTTGATGAAAATAAGACTTGAACATGCTCTGTCGATTAATTTAAGAAATGTTATCTCTTTGGTGTTACCTTGCTTGTTCTCTGTTCCTTTCCTGAGGTCGGATATTTGTCTCATCTACATGGGATATCTCGTGAAGTATCTTCTGAAGGTTTGGCTTTGTGTTCAAGTAACTGTAGAGCTGGTTAGTTTCATGGAATACTTTCATTTCTCCATCTATTATGATGGATAACTTTGCTGGGTACAGTAGTCTAGGTTGGAATCCGTACTTCTTTAGGACTAGGATCGCTTTGTTCCAAGCTCTCCTGGCTTTTAAAGTTTCTCTGGAGAAGTCTGAGTTGATTCTGATGGGTTTTCTTTTATACGTGAGTTTTCTTTCTCTCGTTGCTCTAAGGACTCTTTCTTTATCCTCAATGCTAGGCATTGTAACTAAGATATGTCTTGGGGTGTTCCTCTTTTGGTCCAATTTGTTTGGGGTCCTCCATATCGCTTTTAGATG
>PVHP010024699.1:0-26056 GCA_004024765.1 Zapus hudsonius | reverse complement strand
CACACACACACACACACACACGCGCGCATTTCTAAAAAGCTTAATGATCCAAAGAGCAAAATATGGCTCGATATAGTGAGGTATGAAGAAAATCCATCACATGAACAGGCAGGAGGAAAACCTTTTACATAAATTCAGAATTCATGCTTAATACTTGTTTAGTTATTGTGGTGGTAGAGATTAAACCCCAACCACTGTATATGCTAAGAAAATGCTAGTCCGGTGACCACACCCATCACCTTTTTATCCTGAGACAGTCTAGCCTTAAACTTTCAACCTTATAAGAAGCTGGGATTTTAGATGGGCACCATCATGCCCAGCTCCAATACTGTATCTTAAACTAGATATGTAAAATAGTATTTCAAAAAATATGTGTTGTAGTCAGCTTTGTAGTTGCTGCGCAGAAAGAACCCAAGCAAAGCGGCTTGTGGAGGAATGGGTTTATTTGGCTTACGGACTCGAGGGGAGACTCTATCCTGGCAGGGAAAATGATGGCATGAGCAGAGGAGTGGACATCACCTCTGCCACAGCACTGGAAACAGCGGCAGGAAGGTGTGCCAAATACTGGCAAGGGGAAACTGGCTTATAACCCCATAAACCCACCCCCAACAACACAGCTCTAGTGAGGTTGTAATTTCCAAACTGCCATCAGCTGAGGATCGATTACCCAGAACATATTCATTTGTTTGTGGGGGACACTTCTGATAATACAAGATACATGCCAGGCAAAACTACTGAAAGGAAAAATAATTTTAGTGGTTTTATTTTATTTTTTTCTGAGACAAGGCCTCACTGAATAACCCTGGATATCCTAAACCCCACTGTGTAGACCAGACTAGCTTCAATCTTGGGGCAAATCCTGCCTCTGCCTCATGAGTGCTGGCACCACAGGCATGAGCTGCTGACAATTTTCTGCATATGTAGTTAACAAACATCTACTTAGACTACTCAGAAAAATGTATTCCAAGTCTTGGAGAATTCCTAGTCAATACCACAAAAACAACAGCTTTTATAAGTAACAACAATAATTAATGCACAGATGAGAATAGTGTTTGTACTAATACTATTTTTTGGGTTTCTGAGACCAAGTCTCACATACTTTGGGCTGGCCTTGAACACCTGATCTTTCTGCCTTCCATTTCCAAGGGTTGGGATCACAGGCCTGTGCCACCATGCCCTGCTTTGGGCTAGTCACTTCAATATTAATTTTTTTCTATTTCAAAGCTCAAGAAATATGTACTATGTATGGAAAAATTTAAAAACCTTCCTGAGATATATACTTATTAGATTCCTGGAATGACATATGCTTTTAAATATTATTAAAATGTCAATACTGGGTCTGGAGAGATGGCTCAGCAGATAAAGGTGCTTGCTCATAAGGCCTGACAACCTGAGTGCAATTCCCCAGTGCCCACATAAAGCCAGATGCACAAAGTGGCACATGTATCTGGAGTTCATTTGCAGTGGCTAGAGGCTCTGGTGTGCCCATACTTTCTCTCACTCTCCCTCTCCCTCTCTCTTTATCTGTTTGCAAATAAATAAAATAAAACAAAATGAAAGAAAATAAAATGACAATACTTCCAAGACCCTACATTTAATGCAGTCCCAGTGGAAATAAGGGAAGGACAGCAGAGAGTCTTAAGAAAAATAATTACTAAATTCATAACAATGTATAGGTGAGAATAATTAGGAAACACACAAGGAAAGACATTTGCCCTGTAAGATGTAGTGTTGTAACAGAGCCTGATACACGTAGTAGATAATAACTGATAAACTGACATATAGCTCAGTGACAAAAAAAAAAAAAATCCCTGAGCAACTTCTAGTTATTTAAGAAGTTAGTATAATAAAGGAAGTACAAAATCAGTGATTAAGGAGTAGATTATTCTCTAAACTGTGCTGGGATCCAAAATAAATTCCATGAGGGCTGGAGAGATGGCTCAGCGGTTAATGTGCTTGCCTGCAAAGTGTAAAGACCTGGGTTTGATTCCCTAGTACCCATGTAAAGCCAGATGCACAAAATAAATTACATAATTATTAAATATTTATTTAAATACAAAATGAAATTTTATAAAACCAAAAAAGCAGTATCTGTGAATATAAAATTAACTATATGGGGAGTGATCTTAATGAAAAAGAAAAGAGAAAAAAATGAAAGACTACAAAATTCAACATGCAGGTGAAACAATTCACATTTAACTCAAATGAGGATACAACTATTGTATACAGTGTATACTCTGTAACCCAGGTTGAACTTGAACCCATGGCTTTCATCCTGTCTCAGCCATATGACTGTTGTGATTACAGGTGTGCATCACACTGCTTTTTCCTCTTTTAAAAAAAAGCAACTAAGCCTTCCATGATTATGAGCCAACTTATATAACTTAGTACACTGAGCAATCTCTCCAGCCCTGTCAAGAGTTATTTCTCAAAGACTAGTTAAAGTACAATTTCAGAAACTCTTGTCCCCATTTATAAAATGAAGATGCAGTAACAATGGCTGCCCCATTCACTTATCTCACAGGGTCAAAGCACCAGAAAACAAGGTGAAAACTTGTAACCTAGTAAGAGTCCTTTATTAAACAACATGGACTGGATTTGTGGCAACACAAAGGCAAAGACCTCACTGTTGCCTCACTATTATGCAAACAAGCACCTTTAACCACTGAGCCATCTCCCAGCCCTGCATGACTTTCCCATTCCCCCTGACCAGTATTTCAAACTGTCACCACTCAGCACAGGCCGTCTCCTCAGTATCTTCTCTCCACTGAAGAAAGGTCAGTTTGGTATTGGAAAGAGCAATTTCAGCTAACATTCTAGATCTTATATCCATCTAATACTTGACCTAAACAAGATGTATTAAACCTCAGCTTCAGTACCCACATCTGTGAAACTGGGCTAATTTCCATGTGGCAGATTCAACACTTAGGTAATTTAAAAGCCTGCTCCTAGAAGACACCCCTCTTTCAACAGAGGGTCTTCCTGCAGGTGCTACTAGGTGGACCAGAAACTCCTGGTGGACTAGCACTGGTACTAGGCTCAACAAGCACTTGGTGAGTGAACGATGCCCCTCAGCCTTCCCTACTTCAAAACACTTCCCCGATTGGTCTACCTTACTGGCCTTAGCTGTCACGTCTCAGTGACAGCACCCTTCCAGAATGTTCTCCCTTAATTTCCTCTGTTCTCTAGTTGCTCATTCTCTTTCTCAACCCATTCCCCTTAACCTACCTCTCAAATTGTAGAGGCACCATAAAGCTGCTAAGGGGAATGAGGCCTCTCAGTCAACCTGACTGGCTGCTGCAAACCTGTCTGAGTCCATGACCCCATCAGTAATGTGGATCACTACTAGTAGCTACCTACATGGAAGAAATGTCCTGAGGATGGAGAAGATGGTTCATGTAGAGGGAAGCACGACATTTGACACAGTTAATGACTCAATAAATATTAAATACCACCCCCAGGTGAGCTTCTTTCATTCCACACATTCCTTTACAGTGTCAACTGCCCACCCCTTGCCCCAAAAACAAAGATTTTCAAACCTGTCTTTACTTTCCAAGCTTGACTACAGACCCATCCATTACCTATGAGACATCTCTACCTGCACAAGAATCTCAATATTTTTACCCCAAACATTCTAAACTGAACCTTTCTGCTTCCTTTCCTTTCTAGAAACATGTCCGTCTTCTTCTAACTCCTTCTCTGTACCCCAGTTTAAAGGGGCAACTATCCTAACCCATACCTACTCCTTCAGAATAGCAGTCCTGAGTCTACCTTCACAAATCTGTCACTGGTCCAATCCAGTCTCACAGTTTGCCTGGCCTATGGTGCTACCTTTTTCCTTTAACTGGTCTTGCTGGCCTATGGCACTCCCTCTGTTTATTGACAATGATGTTGTCAGTGTGCTTTTTGAAAAGTAGCAACTCCTTATCTCTTGAAATTCAATATCCTAAACTCTTGCTCTCTTCACTCTCTTCTCTAGTAAGTAAAAACAAACAAACAAACAAACCAGAGACAAACTCTATACTTCTTAAATTTATTAAGGTTGGACTCATTAGATCAGGACCTGAGATGATATATGGTATTAAATATCCTGTAATCTTCAGTGACTCAAGTCCTCCAGAGACTACGCTCACACAATACCTAGTCCATTATTATAACCAATACATGGTATTTTAACTGTGGCTTCCCGAGTTCCCATGTAAAGCCAGCTGCACAATGTGGTGCAACATGCATCTGTAGTTTGTTCACGGTGGCAAAAGGTGCCCATTCTTTCTGACTTTGTCTCTTCAAATAAATAATTAAAAAATAAAGGTTTTTTTTAGATTTTAATATATATATATATATATATATATATATCTCATAATATATATATCTAAGTAAAAACTTATTTTTAAAAGAAAATGAAGCTTTTAGAATTTTTACATTACTGATATTTAAGACCACATTTTCAGATTTATAGTAGTAAAATCAATGGTAGTAAAAAGAGTTTCAAAGTTAACTGTCTAATCCCTATGGAACTCTACAACTCAAGTCTTTAAAGGATGCAAACTCAATAGTCTCTCTAGCAACATACACTAACCCTCACTATTTTCCTTCTTGTTTCTAGTCACTGAGAGGAGAAAAGCTTAGAAAGTAAATATGAGAAAAAGTCAATCACTAATAACTTACAAAGTCAAATGCCTCAAGGGCCAAAGAGAGGAAAAGTGAAAGTGGGATTTGGCCAAATAAGAATAGCAGCAAGTGAAAGAACCCATGTCCTGGGCAAAGACATTCCAATTTAATAATGGTTAAAACAAGGTGCTCAAAACCAAATGTCTCTAGAGGAGTTTGACCCATGACCACAAGTTGGGGACTTGTGAGAATTCAATAAAAGCTACTGATAACTATTAAACAATCCAGCAAATTATAGGAATAAGAAGGAAAGAATAGCGGTTAAAAAAATTAGGGTGAGGGGCTGGAGAGATTGCTCAGTGGTTAAGCACTTGCTTGCAAAGGCTTGATTCCTCAGTACCTACACAAAGTGTTGCATGTGTCTGGACTGGACTTCATTCTCTCCCCTCCTCTCCCCTCTCCCCTCTCCCCCCCTCTCTCTCCCCTTGCAAATAAATAAAAATACTTTTTTTTAAATCAGGGAGAGTAGGACTGCCAGAATACTAATCCACCCCAAGTACTGAGGAAGCCCAAGCTTTGTGAAATGTGAAAACAAACTCTCTCTCAATAGATAGATAGATAGATAGATATATGCTCTCTCTATATGTATGCACATCATCATAGATAAGGGACAGAATACATTATAAAATGTGCCATTTATAAAGCATTCAAAACCATAATCCTAAACAAGTTAGTAAGAGTTCTAGAAAGTGGAGGATATCATGGCTTGTGATAGGAACATATTTAAGAGAGTATGTCGGGCTGAAGAGATGGCTCAGTTGTTCAGGTGTTGCCTGCAAAGCCTAACAACCTGGGTCTGATTCCCCAGTACCCATGTAAATTAAAGCCAGATGCACAAAGTGATGTATGTATCTGAAATTTGTTTGCAGAGGCTAGAGGCCTGGTATACCCATTTTCTCTCTCCTTGTAAATAAATAAACTTAAGAGTGTGTGTTTGTATGTGTGAATGTATATTACACTGTCTTATTCCTATGAAGAGTTCATGATATAGGCATTTAATCTAAACAAAAACTCTGTGATCTACAATTTTTCACATACGATTTTGATATTCCAGAAACGCCTCAATCATTCTTTCCTCTTCCTTTAATTTCACAGACAGCCTTTCTGGAAAATAAAAAAAGAAGAAATTGGAAATGAAGCTTTAATCCAGCTGAAATAACATTAGAAATTAAGTAACAATAATTATAAAAGGGGGAGGGCAAGTTACAAATTAATGACAGGTACCTGAAAGTGCTTTGATGGAGTCCTTGTAGGCATCTCTTAGCACTACCATCTGAAAGGGGATGTCATGGAGAGTGCTTTTGAACTTACTACCAAATTCATCTATGATTTTATCGAACACTGTCAGCTCGTCCTCCATCATTGTGTAAGACACTACGAAACACAACACAACATCTTTTAGGACATTATAGGAACCAAATCACCCACAGACCCTAACCCAGTGCACTTTGGCAGCAGCAAGGTCAGCAACTCATCAGGCCTGCAGCCGCAGCTCCTGGGATGTGGAGGCAGGACGATCAAGAGTCCAGGGCATCCATGGCTACACAGCAAGTTGGAGACCAGCCCAGGCTACCTGAGATCTGGTCGCAAAGCTAAACAAAGCCCGCTCCGCTCACCCGGGCCCCGGCCCGCTCCGCTCGGCGGCTGCCGCTCCTCTCTGTTCACCGGGCCCCGGCCGGCTCCGCGCCGCAGCCGCCGCTCCCCTCCTCAGCCGCGCAAACTTCGCACTTCAAACCCGGGCTCCTCCCGCCGCACCGTCCACTCGCCTTCTGATTGGCTGACAGCACGGCTCTACGTAAAAGGATTGGTTAAGAGCGGCCCACGGAATTCTCGCGTTGGAAAAAATATATATATGGGTGAAAGGCATTCTGGGATTCGTAGTTTTTTTCTGAAACTCCGTGGGAGACCGTCAACCTTACATACAATGTATGAAGATCCAGGGAAGAACTAGCCTCAGGATTAAAAAATATATTAAAAATTGAAACGTAAGTGTATTCTTTTGTGACGTATACACACTCTTCTTTGCACTTATTTTTTTAATGGATTCCTTTTGTAATTAGGCAAAAACACCCAGAATACCTTCGCACTGTTCACAAAAGCTGCTACTTTTTGGACTCCCAGAATTTCTCTAACAATGTTTTTGAAGCCTGCTAGTATTCTTGCAGAACAACAAACTGAATGGGACTGGACACTAAAAACCACCTACGTTCCCTGTAAGCTGGAAGGAGACACAAACTCTTCAACTAGGATTTGTTAACATATGGACAAGCAGCGGGGAGCAGAACTCCAGAGAGGGGAAGCTGAGGCCCTATATGCACCCTTCTTCGTAAAGAGGAGGTACTATGCTTGGAGGAGGAAAAATCCGGGGCCCTGATGCCAGCCAGAGGGGGAGTCTGTTTTGGGTTCAATAAATCTCCCTTTCTGCTTTTCACTGTTACTATGTGTCTTTCATTGGCCTCCTGAGTTTAGGTGGTTGCTGAGCCTAACTTGTTGGGCCCAGGCTTTGACCCTGACAACTCCAGCAACAAATTTTCTCAAGGGTGTTACATATTGGCCATTTTATCCTCCAGAACTAAATTAAGACATGAGATAAAGGTAAGTTATAATCAATTAACATTTAACACATCACAGTGTAGTTGCAAGTCAGCTTCCCGCCTAGAGTCTATTAATAAATTTGAACATACAGTTTACTTTTTAAAAATCTTAATATTAGACTTCCGGTTCAAGATGGCTGACTAGCAGACACACGTGTCCCTCAGGGAACAAAGGTCATGGTTTTCAGCGGGAATCCAGGTTGTGGACACAAGCTTTGGCCACGTGATAAGCTCCAGACACCTCCCAGAACAGGATCCTCACGACTGGAAGCCACCATCGAGGACCAGCGCTAGATGGAGGCAGTGAGTCGGCCCAAGGCTGTCCTTCAGCCTCTGCAGGCTTCCCTCGGGTTTCCTCCCTGTCCCTCCCGCCCCCTGCATCTCCCCCTCATCTTTCCCGTCCCTCCCGAGCCCTTGCTTATCTTTCCTTTTCAACTTTTTTTTTCACCCACCTACAAGGATGGGGCTTTTACGTAGCCCCTCCCCCTCCAGCTTTTCCTGAACATCTTCCCCACCCCTTCTGGCCTTTGCGCGTCTGTCCTTTTTAAGCCTTTTTTCCCTTTCTTTTGCTTTTCCTCTTTTTTCTCTTCCCTTTTCTTTTTCTACCCTCCTCTGTGGTACTTCCTGCCCGCCAAACTCTGCGGCTTCCTTGAGCCCTGACCCCTACGGTTTCCCTGCCTGTCTACCCCTTCAGCTTCCCCAACCCTGGCTCCCCATGGTATCCCTGCCCACCGACTCTGGTTAATCTCCAAGTGCTGATCCCTGAGGTATCCTCTAGCTCGGGTCCTGCGGTTTCCCCACGTGCCCGCCAGCTCCTGCAGTTTTCCCAAAGCCTGGTTCCCGTGGTTTCCACACATGATAAATAGCCTCTGGGTGGCCAGTGACAGGCAGCTGACCCCCTAAGCCATCTTTCCTTGTCCCCGAGGGGCCCCGCACCCCCCTAGCAAGCTACATAAGACCTGGCACCCCAACCTCCACCTACTTAGTCCCCACAGCCCCACACACCCCCCTCTAACAGGTTACCCTCAGTAATACTATCAAAGTCCAGCCAGTGATCTGAGGGCACACACACTCACAGATTAAACAAGTGAGTGCCCAACCCTAACTGTGGAGTCCAATGTACTCCCAGACCACACTAGCAAAGTGTAGTTAGATCAAAGGCATTCCACCAATCACCCCAAGAGGAATTGAAATGGGCAGACCTCAACGCAAGAATATCTCAAGAGCTGAGGAAACCACACCAAACAACAATGATACCACTAAAGAGAGAGAGAGCAGAGGCAGGACCAGGAAGATGTGACACTAAGCCCCGTTCATACTGGCACAGATCTGAAGGAGGACTTCATGCTGATCATGAAAAGATTCCAAAGTCAGCTCACAAGCCTTGTGACCAGGCTTAACATAATAGAGGAGAACCAAATGGACTTCAGAAGAGAAATAAAAGAAATAAAGGCAAGCCTGCAAACTGAAGGTATCAAAAACCAGTTTTCCAAATTAACCGAATGGACATAGAGCTACCAATGGACCCAGCTATCCCTCTACTAGGCATCTACCTGCAAGATGTCACTTCTCAGGAGAGAGACATTTGTGCAACTATGTTTATAGCAGCTCAATTCATAATAGCAAAGAATTGGGATCAACCAAAATGCCCCTCTATGGAGGAATGGATAACAAAACTCTGGTATATTTATACCATGGAATTCTATTCAGCTGAAAGGAAAAAAAATGACATATCAAAATTTAGAGGAAAATGGTCTGACTTGGAGCAGATCCTACTAAGCGATCTCTCACAAGAACAGAGAGCCAAAGGCTGCATATTCTCCCTCATATGTGGCCCTTAACCAGGATAATCATAAACTCTACACAGACTAGTAGAAAGAAGTGAGAAGTTATGAATAAGGGTTAAGGGATGGGGGAAGGGGAATGACTTAAGGTTCAAAATCATAAAATCCTCACAAGTATACTGTAACATATTGAGCAAGTAGTGGGTGTCGGGGTAAGAGGGGCCATGAGTAGTAGGGGAGAGAGTCTAAGCCTGTGAATAATTGATCAGTTTGACAACCCCTGGTCCCATTCACCAGTTCCTTCCCTCACTGGGCTGTTGACCAAAGTGACCCATGAGGTTCCAAAAATAAGACAGAATTTTGTCAAAGCTCTTGAGTGCCCTCCCCAGGCCTGAGGCAAAAACCCTGTTGCTGAAGAAACCACAGAATGCCATCGATCAGCATGGAGAGACCCTTCAAGGTCTGGAATGGTATCCAGCCCCCAGATGGTAGTTATGTAGTGCTGGAAGGCACTACATATGCTGCCAGGGAAAGCTGGTCAATGACAACTAGAGCAAACAGAGACCACTAGCATAAAACACAGCCTGCTTCCATGAGTAGGCTGACCACACCTCCTACTGGGAGAAAACAACGAACCAAGAAAGGAACACTTGTGTAATGGAGGAGCCTGGGCCTGGGGGAGACATTGAAAAGCTTTTAAATTCGGCCAAATATTCCATTTAGTGAGGGGGATCCCTTAACTGGAACTGGGGACTTAGGGTGATATGCACCAGATCCCGTTCTCTTGGGCTCCCAAGAAAAGATGCACTATGGGAGCGATTGATGGAAAGGCTACTAAAAATAGAATCTAGGTAATCCAGAATTGTGTATATCTGTTAACCTATACTGATCTCACTCTCTGATGGAGATTGTATTTGTGTTTTTCAGAATGCAGCGAGAGAGCTGTGGCCCATCTAACCATACAACTGACCGTAGGCTGATAGCTGAGATCCTGGCAAGAGATGAGCCATCACAGTCATAGCATGGAGGATCCATATGGAACCCCACAGAGAATGATGGGATGAACAAGGGACCCACAGCCACAGCCATTCAATCAACACAGGATAACCTAGTGAGACAGAAACCAATGATTTTCCACACAAAGACCCCTAACAGCCTTAATACTCACCCACCATGACTCAGGGAACTGAGCGGAAGAGGGGCAGAAAGATTGTGAGAGCTGTGGTTGGGGAGAATATCCAGAGGCATGATACTAGGACCAGGAGAACCAGGCTGAATACTAAGCTATCCATGATTCCCTGACCCAAGGACTGATCCTGATGGCCCACAGAGGAGGATATCCAGCTGATTGGGGATGAGGAAGTGGGGCATTGGGGAACTTGGGATAACAACTCATCATTTGCCCACTAAATAAAGTAACTCATTAAGGACAATAAAAAATAAATAATAAAAATTCTTATTACAAATATTTACCCAAGAGCTGCTGGTTTTAGATAGCTTTTAGTATTTATTATCAGTGGTGAGGGGACAGAGATATAGCTCCATGTTGTCACTTGAAGCAGCTTTAGAAATTCCCTTAACACTTTTGGACATCAACTAAAGCACGCACCTGGAGTTTATTTTCAGCAGGTGGAGACCCATGAGTGCCCATGGTTTCAACACAGAAATTAATTTCAGGTCTAGCCAATATGAAGCAGAATTGGAGTTTATCAAAGGTCCTTTAATAAAGATTTTAAACATAAGGATTAAGAGAAAGATGCTCATAAAGGGAGGCACACCCAGAGCATGGGTGTGGGCATCTCAAAGAACAGTTGCAATCTGGTAAAAGACATTTTAAGTCTAAGAAAGGTAGGACACTGCTTGCAACGCAAACTTCCAGACACAAAACGGCCTTGATATTCAAACAGAAAGATAGCCATATCTTCTATCTGGAGGTGTTTCTGTGTGCTGGTTTTGCTATTTGTAAAGGTTCTCTAGAATAACAGAGCCAATAGAATATAAATATGATGATAAAAATAGATTTATTAGATGGACTTAAATGTTTGGAGGCTGGGTAGTCTAATTGCTATCTGCACACTGGTGAGGCAGAGAACTTGGTTGCTGATCAGTCCAAGAATCTGGAAGTCTCAAAACCAGGGTGACCAGTGATGCAGAATGATGCTCAAGGCCTGCAAGTTCCCTGAGGATGGTGTGAGTCCACGTTGGTGTCCGTGGGCAGTAGCAGTAGCAATAGGCTATAAGTTTCAAAAGTGAGGTTTCTTGCCCCAAAACGTTATATCATCTGGGAGTGTGTTAGGCATGCAGATGCCCAGGCCCTACTCCATTTCCTACCAAAATAAAGAGTCTAGAAATGGGCCCCTGTAATCCGTGTTTGACAAGCCCTCCAGGTGAGCAGGATGCATGCTAAACGTTGAGAGAGATTGCTTTGTATGCACTAAGTACTCTCTAAGCGATCTACAAAATTCTTAGCTCTACTGAAAAGAAAAGTAATAGTGCTGCTCAGTGGGTAACTTTGTTGAGTCCTTCAGGGATCCAAGACAAGGCTTATGGATATACATGTCATGATCATTTCTAGAGAGTACATACAGAAACTAATGAAGGGGTACCTGGAACAGCTGCAGCAGAATGATTTATAATAGTGTCATTATGTAATGCCAGTATTCCTGGGATGCTAGCCAGAATGGAGGTAATTATTTTCTGAAAGTCACTAAAGTCTAAGCTCTAAAGTCTTAAATAAATCCATTCACATTGAAAGGCAACACTGGAGAGTTGTCAAATACAATTTATTTTAGAAAAGGCATGTAAATTTGTAATTAAAGGATAATATCCATGCAGACATCAAAGGTCCTGGCTCCAAATTGTGTTTTTTTTTTTTGTCATCACATAAGGAACACAAGTCAAATATATCTTAATGAGTGGAATTGTAGTAGATACTACAAGAAAATAAGAAGGATTTACTTAGCTCAAGACTTAAGAAACGTTTAAATGAGTCTGAGTAAGAATATTCTGGAAAGACCTGAAAATATTCGATTGCTGGAAGTAAAGAAAAACAAGTCAACAGTACACTATGTTGAGACTATATTATTAGCAAAATATAAAATACACCCACACTGTCCTTAAGAATAAGGAGTCATCAGCACAATCCAATCATGCTGGGAGAATGGAATACTGAAGCTGTCTCCTAGGAAACCAGGGACATTGGTGTTGCGGTCAGCTTCCTAGTTGCTGCACAGAAAGAACCCAAACAAAAGCGGCTTGTGGAGGAATGGGTTTATTTGACTTACGGACTCAAGGGGAGACTCCATCCTGGCAGGGAAAACGATGGCCTGAGCAGAGGGGTGGACATCACCTCTGCCACAGCACTGGAAACAGCAGCAGGAAGGTGTGCCAAACTCTGGCATAGGGAAGCTGGCTTATAACCCCCCCACACACACACAACACAGCTCCATTGAGATCATGAAATTCAAATTGCCATCAGCTGAGGATCAATTACCCAGAACACATTCATTTGTTTGTAGGGCACACCTGGATCAAACCATGACAATTGGGATCCTGGGAATAGGCACCATGGACAGCACATGAACTTCATGCTGTGTTTGTGGCAAGGATTCCATTGAGAATCTGCTGAAAGCTGTGGCCTTTTCCTAAGAAGAATGCGCAAACACTTTGCCTGTGGTTTCAGGAAGTTCTCCGACCCCTGAATAAATCAATTCAGATTATGAACTGCTACACACTAAAAAGATTTCTGGCAAGACAAGACCCCAACTACATACTTATAAATATTTCCTCCACACCAAAATGCTTTTATGATACAATAGAAATCTAGTTGTTGAAAGCTTAGAGAAATCAAATGGAAAGTTCTACAGCAAGAATTAAAATAGGTTGATTCTGAAGGTAATGGGGGTTGGCTGTGCAATTTTCTGAGGGCACTTTGTTTTGATTCCTAAATGCAGTGATAAACAATTCAATTTGTTATTGGTAATTTAAAGCTGTCTTTGTTGTCTAGTTAGAAAGTAAGTTTGAAGACAATGACCAATTTTAAAACTCAGATAATGCCAGATATGATCCATAACTCTGGGACAAACACCTGACCAGAAGCAGCTTATGGGAGGAAATGGTTTATTTCAGTTTTACAGATTCCAGAGGAAGCATCATCATGGCAGAAGAAGCTGGCTCACTTCACACATTCATAGAAGAGAAAGAGAAGAACCAGCACCAGCAAGCTCAAATAGCATAGCGCAAACTGGCTCTCAATACACTTAGTAGGGCTGGACTACAAGATCAGCCCTCAGTGACACATCACCTCCAGCAGAGCTAAAGGCTAAGAAGGAAGCTTAATCTTAATCAAAAACACCTAAGGCTGGGGCTGGGGAAAAGGCTCAGTAGTTAAAGTGCTTGCTTGGAAAGCCTGTCAGCGCAGGTTTGATTTCCCAGTGCCCATATAAAGCCAGATGCACAAAGTGGTGTATGCATCTGGAGTTCATGTGCAGTGGCAGGAGGCCCTAACATGCCATTCTCTCTGTCTCTGTCTTTCTCTGTCTCCCTCTTCTCTCTTCTCTCTCAATACCTAAGGCTATGAGGGGCATATGTCTACATTCCAACTACCCCTGGTGACCATAGACTCATGTTCATCTCACAATGTAAGCAAGTGCCTTTAAATGCTGAGTCATCTCTAGCCCATCATCGCATAATGTAAATTGCACTTAGTCCAATTTCAAAGGTCTCCATAATCTTTACCAACATTAACACAGTTCAAAAGTCCAGTCTCATCTGAGATTCAAGACTTTCTCTTAATTGTGAGCCTTGTAAACTCAAAACACAAGTTACATATTTCCAACACATAATGGCAGAGAGTAAATATTTCCATTGCAAAAAGAAGGCATAATAAGGAGAGATTGGACCAATGTAAAATCAATAACCAGAAGGTGAAAATCTGCAGTTCTGAGTTTAAGAGATGATATACCTATTGTGATGGTTAGGTTTAGTTGTCAACTTGATCTTTTTAATTGTCTTGGGTGGATCTCTGAGGATGTTTACAGGAAGGCAGCCTCTCATCAAGGGGCAGGCTGTAAAGAAGCTCAAAGAAGCTGGAAAGTAAACATCCTTTCCTGTGTGGGCCATGCAGGAAAGAAATTCCAGAGACTCAGGAAGCCATTAAGTCTGGAGAAGGATTGTAAGACCCCACCCTAAGGCTATATAAAGGGGAAGAAATTATCTCCTTGGCCCTCCTGCCTGTTTGCTATTGTGTGCATGGTGTAGGTGATGGGTTTTTCGCGCTGCTTGGACCTGTGAAAGAGGGCCAGCCTCTTTTGCGGTTATGGAACTTCCCCTCAATTTGTAGTTTCAATAAATATTTTTCTCCCCAAAACTGTGCCTGGTTTGGAGATTCATCCCAGCAACATGTGTCTGACAATGACAGATTTGTTACCAGGAGTGGGGTGATTCGCTGAGATGAATCTGACCATGTGGATTTTGATCTTCTGGAACTTGTGTGCTGGAATAATGGACATGGACTTGATACTAGCACCTGAAGATGCCTTCCAGAGTGGTAAGCCAAGTTTTATAGACTATTCTGGTGAGAATTTGGAAATGCTAAGTGCAGAGAGAATTGCAGTTGGAGGCTTGGCTTGTGAACTTTCTACGGGGAAGGAGAGACTGCAGAAAACCTTAATAGAAGTGTGTCGTCAGCTACATGCTGCTGGAATGAATCTTCAAACCAGGCACAGTTTTGGGGAGGAAAGTATTCATTGAAGTAACAGATCCAGAGGAAGTTAAGGAAAGGCTGGCCCCCTTTCACAGATCCAAGCAGAGACAGAGGCCCAGCACCTCCAAAGCAAGCAAGCAACTCTAACACACTGACTCACAAAACAGCAGGATTACCAGACTTGAGTTCCGGCTGCTCTTTTGCATATGTATCCCTAGAGTTTTGCATTCAATTTAGAAATACCTCAGGGTCAGACCCCAGGAGGTCAGGCCAAAGTGACACCTCCTCCAGCCAGAAGGGTGGAGATAATTCACAATTATAATAAACACAATTATAATAAATTCTATTGGGGAACATCTATTCAAACTATTACAAAGTGTGTGCCTGGGTCAAGAGGTGGATGCATTCTACTGCCCATGCCCAGAGAGTTTGACCAAGGTTAAATTTAAGTAATGGTCTATGTGCTTGGCTACGGATATGGGACTGAGAATTTAAGATCTGAAGTTAGAAACACCTCAAGGCAAGTTAACTTACTGGCAAAGACTGGCTTTTGATTATGGCCCAACAGCTTTACATTGAAACAATGGAGAGATGCCTGAGGTGTTTCCACCCAGGAAGGACAGAAAGATGGACTGTAGAAAGGAAATCGCTGAAAGAAAGGAATCTGCTCTTCAAAGTCATGTCTATTTTGTCCCTGGAATAACAACATGGCTGTGTCTTGTATACCTGGTATTGCTTTTGGAAGCATGAGGAATGCATGCATGGAGTGGGTCGTGAAGTGCACACAGTTCCAGGAGCCACTGCTGAGATGTGGTATTTGGAACAGAGCATGAAGTCCCTGATTGGCAAGTAAAGCCATTGGAAGGTGGACCGTGATTTGCAATGGAGACCCAAAGACGTTCTGGACATAACAGGACTGTGCAAGGGCTACCTTGGAGTACTGTTGGCTTGGGGTGGAAGTTTCCCCAGGTACTCAGCTAAGCTAGAGGGACAGAATTGGAAAAATCTGGAGACTGTCAGTCACTGGTTGTGCTATGGAACTTGAACTGCAGATGTGGATGTTTGCTGATGTTGGTTGAGTTTGCCTTGGTCCAGTCTTTCCTTGTTATGCCTCATAGCAGTTGGAAATGTTTGCTCTGTGCCATTATATGTTAAAAGCATGTAACTTGTTTTGGTTTACAAAACTCGCAGTTAAGGGACCTTGCCTTATGTTGGGGGGGAGAGATTACATGTCTGTGGTTGTATGTGGAAGAGTTATATAATTTTAGATGGAATTATGATCTTGTTACTATCTTCATTTAGGAATTAAGCATGATGTAAGGAGATATGATTTGATGTCAAGTTGACAAGGGTAGACTTGTGATGATTAGGTTTTGTTGTCAACTTGATCTTTTTAATTATCTTGGGTGGGTCTCTGAGGATGTTTATAGGAAGGTAGCCTCTCAGTAGGGGGCAGGATGTAAAGAAACTCAAAGAATCTGGAAGTAAACATTCTTTCCTGTGTGGGCCATGCAGGAAAGAAATTCCAGAGACTCAGGAAGCCATTAAGTCTGGGATAGGGTTGCAAGACCCCACCCTAAGGCTATATAAAGGGGAAGAAATTCTCTCCTTGCCCTCCTGCCTGTTTGCTATTGTGTGTGGTGTAGTTGATGGGTTTTTCTCTCTGCTCAAACCTGTGAAAGAGGGCCAGCCTCTTTCACTGTTATGGAACTTCCCCTCAATCTGTAGTTTCAATAAATACTTTCCTCCCCAAAACTGTGCCTGGTTTGAAGATTCATCCCAGCGGCGTGTGGCTGACTACAACACATACAAATGCTAAAAAATGAGAGATCAAGTTTGTTCTGTTTTTTAAAATTTTTCCATAAATTTTTTAACTTTTATTTCATAATTATATATAATGATATAATTATACAAATACATGGTTTCAGAGTCCAACCTATAAAATATGTATAGTCAAAGTCCAGTTTAAATTCCATATTCTCTCTATTCTCTTCCCTTCCTTACATTACCCTCAAAGGATTACTGTTTTTATTCTAAAATTCTATTCAAACATAATTAGATGTGTATATGCATACTACTGTCTTCAAAAAATTGTACACATTTTTTCTACATTTTAAGTGGGCTTTCTTGAACTGGCTAGTTCATAATAACAAAAAAAATTGTATTTTTCAATTTGGACTAAAAATGACAAGCATTTTTAAAGTAGAGTCTCTTTATAAGTTAGTGCTCATATTGAGTTTTGCTTAATAATATTCCATTTAATAAGCATTGAATAACTATAGTGAGTCCAGACAGAGTTCCAGGTTTTGCCAGATATAAGGATACTATAATATTAGAGGACTCTCTTTAATAAAAAAAATATAATTATTAATAGTTGCTACAACTCCCATCTCAGGGACCCATGCAAGCTTTGTAGCTTTGAAGGTCATCAGCCCCCCAAACAGGCCTGTGCCTAGGGACTCACAGCTGGTATATAAAGCAGATGTGAACCCTTATTATATGGATCTTATTCTCTGGTATGGGGGGAAGATATTAAGTAAGCTCAAAGAAAAGGTACAATTGCCAATTGTGCATAATGTGCCAATTGTTTATAATGATCTGAACTGTGCCTCCCCAAAATTGATCTATTAAGGTCTAGAGCTCAATATCTCAGAAGAGGTTAGATGAAGTTAGAGTGAAGTCATTATGGTTGGCTACAATCCTGTGTGACTGTCATCCTTATGAGCAGAGAGGAGCAGGACAGAGACATGTGTGGAGGGAAGACCATGTGTTGACAGAAGGAGAGGACCCAGAGAAAGCTAGCCACATAGCTTGATCGCATACTTCTACCCTCCACAGTCATGAGAAAGCCATTTCTGTTGTTTCAACCACTCACTCTGATACTTCACGATAGCCTTAGAAAATGTATGCAATGCCTTAAAGAAAAGGGTGTTTGTCAGAGGAATAGTGAGGATCTGGTCAGAGAAGGCAACGTCGAGGAAGTCCTAGAAACTAAGACATGAAAGAACAATGAACTATGATTTAGCAAAAAGATTTAGCAGGTTCTGTGAGAGGGATAAAAAAAGCAAGGTACTTTTGCTTCAGTTAATGATCCCACAATCTGCAGAACTAGAGTCCTTTGGAGACAGACAGTCTCTAAATTAACTGCCTACGATGAAAGCTAATGTGCAGTCAACTTCATCACAGTCCACAGACTCTGAAGTGTCAGTGAGCATGAAGTTTAATTTTTAATTGTAAGACACGATGTATTTGATATCATTCACACCCTAATTTAAGGACAAGACACTTCTGAAGAGAATGAAGATTATGAATTATGTAGCTCAAATACTTCTCAGAAAAAAGAATAAAGGAAAGTTATGTCTTTTCTCATGGCTCATTAAAGGGATTATGGGAATTGTAGAACCTGAATATGCAAAACTAAAAAGCCAGAAGCAAAGCCTGATTAGTCAAGGATAATGTCTCATCTGAATTGCTTTAGCACAATGATTCTAAACCAAGATTTTGTATGGTGTCCACTTGGGCATTTGTATGATACCAAGGCCCTGGTCACCCCCAGGAATTTAACAGATTTGTGACAAGACAAAGGTATGTCATTTTTTTTAAACCATGCCAAAAGATTTTTAATGCTCATTCACTGCATTTATTCCCGGGAGGCACCGATAGGCTCTTAATGCCTATAACAATGACGCTATATATTGATGGACAACCCCAAGAGAAGTTTAAAGTGAGATTCATAGCCAGTGAAGGTTTCTAGTGAAGGAGGCTGTGATTATCAAAAACAACACTCTGAACATGGAGATAACCATCCTATTACCCAGTTGCACCCTCAGCACCTACTAGGGCTTGATGGACTCCTCACTCACCCTCCCAGACAGAGCCAGCGTCTCCTCGGGGCTCCTAGGTCTCTCTGCTACTCTCTACTCACCCCAGTTTACATATTTATTTGCATGTTTCCCACTTCCTGCTACTGAACAGGTTTTTAATGTTTAAAAAATATTTTATTATTTATTTGCCAATAGAAAGGGAGGGAGAGAGAGAGAGAGAAAGAAAGAGAGAGAGAGAGAGAAAGGGTGGGCCACTACCCACTACCACTGGCAGGGATTCATATACGCATCAATTCTGAAAGAAGCTGAAATCTGATGATTTCTAGAATGGTCTTCTCCCTTCAGAGAAGAGAACAAGCACCGGTGTCATCTCTCCTCTTGGTCATTGTGACTCCTGAACATTTTTTAACAAACCAGTCTCCTGACTTGTAGAAGCCCCTTGTAGTCTGTTCATATCTTTGTCATGAGAACAACTAACTCGCCAATGCTCTTGACTGATTCACTAGTCAATTAAAAACACCAAAACCAACAGCAGCTTAGTTCTAACACATTTCTACTAACCAAATGACTAACCAAGTGATAAATCTCTGCATTTTCACCTCACGGTCAAAAACAAAACAACATTTCCATCCAGATTTTATGTATTCCATACATTCCTGTTTCTTATTCCATTTCTCTTTAATAATAGACATTCTAAACTATTTTTGTTTGAGTATATGATCAGAAAATAATGTCACATCATATAAATTTTTCATTCCTGTATATTTACTTTACCATGTTCCTAAGAGCCCAAGTAAAATAGAGAGCCACAGTGTATCTATCTTAAATTAAAATGCATGGCTTTAAGGGCTATTTGACATGCAGAGATTATTTGTGTAGTCCTCCAGCCAAGCATAGAAATTGCTAATGTCTGCCCTTGAAGGAGATGTACTGTGAAAAAAGTTCAAGCAAATATGACCCAACTGTTCACACAAAAGGGAGGTTGCATAAGAAATGCATTGTGCTTCTATCCAAATTTCCTCTCAGATTGCCCCAGATCAGCATGTACTTCGCCTCTTTTCTGCCAATTAAAACCAAACATATGAGGAGGACGGCTGTGCTTTCCCCACAGATGGTCAGCATCACATGTCCACAGTAATGGCCCAACACACCACAAGGGTACTGCATAAAAGCGGTGGACTCAACGAGCCGTAGCGCCAACTGCTTTATGTTTAGAATCGTGTCTTTTTCAAGATGGATTTTCTTCACAAGAATGGAGTGCTCATTATTCAGCATTTGCAGAAGGACTACCGAGCTTACTACGATTTTCTAAATTTTATGTCCAGTGTTGGAGATCCCAGGAATATCTTTTCTATTTATTTCCCGCTTTGGTTTCAACTCAATCAGACAGTTGGAACCAAGATGATATGGGTAGCAGTCATTGGGGATTGGTTCAATCTTATATTTAAATGGTAAGACTTCTGTTTTTTTTCATTTCTTCTAAAACCTATTTTTAAATATGTGACTTTGGCTTAGTGATCACATTTCAGATGTTTGTAGTTTAACTTGGAAAATCTTTCCAGCATATCGGTTACTTTGGAACACCGGGTTCAAGAATCATAGAAATGTACACTTTGACTGAATTATAAATAGAGTTCAAGAACCCGTTGACACATAACCTGTGACTATACAATAATAACAGAGTGATGTTCCAAGGACTACTTTTATAGTCCCAGTCTGATACCCAAAGCACCCACAGTTCCTTTTTAAAGAAAAAAGAGCATGTCTGTGGGAGATTAGCATGCCAGAACACTAAGTACTATCATCCTCTATAATGAGGAGAGACTAAAACCCAAGGCCTTTCAGAGCGTCCTAAATATAAGCTTTCTCCATTAACCATTTGCTTCACTTGTTTTTATAAGAGAGAATATCTAGTCTTCAATTATTTAATAGTTTGTATTTAAATATGTATGAAGTGTATGTCTTTGAATGCAGGATATTATTTGGTCATCGTCCTTACTGGTGGGTTCAAGAAACTCAGATTTACCCAAACCACTCAAGCCCATGTCTTGAACAGTTCCCTACTACATGTGAAACAGGCCCAGGTAAGCAATTCAAGTAGCCTTGAGTTTACTGAAGCTATTCCAGGGGTCTTTATGCATGGTTACCATCCAATAACAAATATGATATCTAGGGTGTCAAGGAAAATGTCATGGATGAGAACGCTTAAAATTCATAAGCATCAAAACTGCTAATGAGAAGAGAAACAAAATTGGTGTGAGTAACCAAATTCTATTTTAATATTTGTGAAGGAGAATTCTTCTCAAATTATTTTATATTTGGGTATTTACTTTTTGAAAGAATGTAATGGTCTGATGTGAAAACCAATGAAAAGCAAGACAAATTCTCCAGGAACTAGATTAAGATCCTAGAAATGTTGACTTACTGCTGCTGAGCAACTTCACGGTTGTAGGCTTTCTGAGACTCTCACAAGTAAAGGAAGAATAATGGTTTGTAAGAGAGGTGAGGAATTGTCTGTGTTGTTACTGCCAGGAAAGACCAACTCTGATGGTAGAACCATTTCTTTAGAATTTATTTCTTTATTTTTTATATGAAAAATATATAAACAGGCTTCTTTTCAATCATAAGATTCTGCATACATGTAACATCTTTACTGGGGAAGTTGAATTGGAGAGCATAAGAAGAGATTTTTTTTAATAGATGTAAAAGAAACATGCTATTTTAATGTATATAAATGTGTTATATTGTGCCACAAAGCAAAAAAAAAAATCACCTTACTATTTGACATTCCTTTAAAACAAATCCCAAACATATAAGTTCCTAATGAGTTGTCTGAATGTATTTTTTGTTGCCATAAAACTATAGATAGCCAGGCATGGTGGCACATGCCTTTAATCCCAGTGGGAGGCTGAGGTAGGAGGATCGCCATGAGTTCAAGGTCAGTCTGGAGCTACAGAGTGAGTCCCAGGTCAGCCTGGGCTGGAGTGAGACCTTGCTTCAAAAAAAGTATACACATAACTGTTATACTATTTATCATACTATAATTAATGCTTTATATATATGACTGCCTAGACTAGGTTTCTCATCATGGCAGGGATTAAATGTATCTTATCTTTGTGAAACCAGTACATGATAAATAGATGAATGAAAGGATGAGATTAATGGATAATCTTGGAGACAATTGAAATACTATGTTATTTTGGTTTATCCTAGGAAGAGAGAGAGAGAAAGAGAGAGAGACTATGAGAGAGAAATTAAGAGAGAGAATATTACTACAAATAAAAAATAGGTGTGTCTATGCTTAACAAGAAAGTGTTTGCTTAAACCTTAATAAATGTCTATTGGGTTAAAAATCAGGGGCAGCACAAAGTATAGTGTTTAAAGATAAAACTAGCTCTATGTGAAGGGCATTCTGTTGCTAGAAAGACTACCCAGCCACAGGCCTTTTTGCCAGGATTAATACCCCCCTTTATAACCTTGTATATTTCTATTGTAAGACCTTTAAATTTCTTGTAATTAAAAATAATTACACATGAAAAATGAATAAGATTGTGTTGGATCTTGGTACAACTGCCCAAGTTCTTAATTGCACTTGAATTAATCAGCTTGAAAATCTGGAGAAAAGACTCTTCTAAATACATTTTTGTTACAGAAATAAAGTTATGATTCATTATGTACATTATAAATTCATGATAATGATAATCAGAAACAGTTTTTCTTGAGGCCCTACTATATCAGAGCATGTAGAATTGTCTTGAATGTCATATTTGCTGTATTTGACATGCCAGTTTTGGCTATAACCATTATTATCCATATCATGAAGAATGGTCAAGAATCTAGCCTGGGGCTAGAGAGATGGCTCAGTGGTGAAGGTGCTTGCCTGCAAAGCCTAGCAATCCTGGTTTGATTCACCAGAACCCACAAAAAGCACAAAGTGGCAACATGTAACTGGAGTTTGTTTGCAGCTGCTAGAGGCCCTGGCACACTCATTCTCTCTCTCTCTCTCTCTCTCTCTCTCTCTCTCTCTCTCTCTCTCTCTATCTCTCTCTCTCTCTCTTCTCTCTCTCTTGTTCTCTCTCTCTCTGCTTCCAAAAAATAAGTAAATATTTGAAGGAAAAAAGGATCTAGGCTTCTCTGGGGATAAAGAAGAAAAATCAGAGATTTAGAGTATTTTCCCATTATATCCCAATTCTTTTTCTTCCTTTCCTCATTCCTCCCCTCTCTCTATCTTGTTGAATTTTCTTTTTCAAAAAGTTTCTTGAAATGATATCTCTGAGCTCAATTTGATTCATCTTCCCTTACTTTTATCTATTTGTGAACTACTGATAGAATGTGCACTGTAGTTTTTTTCTGAATTGAAATTTTCACAACAAATATGCCATTCTAGTGTCTCATTCTGATCTTGATACTTAATTAATCACCTTTTGAATGAATGATACTTGTTGCAGGAAGTCCATCTGGCCATGCAATGGGTTCATCGTGTGTCTGGTATGTCATGGTAACAGCTGCCCTGAGCCACACTGTCAGCTGGATGGATAAATTCTCAGTCACTCTGCACAGGTCAGCCTGGCTCCTGTTTCTCTACCATTGGCGTGACAGATTTGAACACACAAAGTCATTCTAAAAATTCATTTTAGTGCAAGGTATGGTTGGGCACGCCTTCAATCCCAGCCTTCAGGAGGCAGAGATAGGAGGATTGCTGTGAGTTCCGGGCTAGCCTACAGAGTGAGTTCCATGTTAGCCTGAGCTAGAGTGAGATCCTACCTCAAACAATTCATTGTAATATATTTTAGTTGTTCAATGACATGTGCTTATTGTATTCTATCATAGCCAGAGTAACAATAAATAGGAAATGAATATTTTTCTTTAAGATAACATTCTAATTAGCTCACAGTTATTGACACTTTTATAATTGAGTTAGAAATGTTCATCTGATTAATGACTTGCTAAATGTGCCTTTGGGTTTCCAAAATTCAATTATTATTTTGGTAGCCCATAAATAAGTCATCTAAAATTATATAAGGAAATATTTTCACATACACATTCCCTTGCTTTAAGATTAACTGGAAGTTTTGGATGTATTCCACTTTTCAGAATAGTATTGGATAACAAATAAATAACTCTCATAGTTCATTCCTCCTTCCAACTGACAAACCAAGAAAAGATACATTTCTTCTAAAAAAAATTTATGTTCTTTCTATTTTTACAACAATATTTCTTTCATCTATAAAAATGTGACTGGCTGTTTTTACCTTGATATTAAAAAACCAGATCCTTTTTCATCTTTATTCCCTATGGGTAAACTCTGCTTACTTATTCTTTGAAAGTCTTACTTCTCTTTAATCCTTGGCCTTTCTGTAACTGGTGGTCAAGACCAAACCATTCAAGGATTCCTGGCACTTAAAAAACTGATAAGCATTACTTGAATTTTAATATTTTTATAAGAATTTTTACATGTTTATGCTTCTAATTGAAACTATACAACATATTCCCTCACTGCTTATTTTCTGTGTCTAGTGAAGCAAGGAGCCAGGACTCTTGAGAGTCGGAAATCACATCCAAGGAAAACTTGTTCTGGATGGAATGCCGATGAGCTTTTCATGGTGGCTGCCTCTCTAGAGTGTTTTCTTCAAGCTAAGAAAGGCTGAGAGAGGGTAAAAGAGGAAGCGTAATGACAGGGAACAAAATTGCATATGGCTTATTCCTAATTATTCTGGACATTAGAAATTGCCCTGAACTTGAAATTCCCCTGATTCGCCATTAAAACAATGTTCCTTACTCAAAGATATCAAAATACCTTCTTCTAACACATTTATTTAAATCTCGAGAGTGAAATTTCACTGGTGAAATTTAATGCATTGGGAATGTGACAATATTTGTTAAAGTTTTTAATCGCATAGAGCACGTGAATATATTTTGAGAGAATAAAAGGCTTTAGAATCATGATACGTCACACCTGGAAGGTTCCTCTAAGAAGAAACATTGGGTGTCCTGCCTCATTTTATGATCCAGTGTGCTTGATTTTTTTACACGCTTATCTATTCTTCCATCGTAGACTGACCTGGTCATGTCTTTGGAGTCTGTTTTGGTTAATTCAGATCAGCGTCTGCATCTCCAGAGTCTTCATAGCCACACATTTTCCTCATCAAGTTATTCTCGGAGTGATCGGCGGTAAATACGATCTCTCATCTTTGGTTGTATCACTTTAAAGCTTTGCTTCATTTGTCTGATGGTGTCAGATTCTCCCAGCTTTCCAATTCCAGAGGTAGTTCTGCCAATCCACTGATAGAACCTGCTGCCCTGGGCGTGTGAGTGGTTCAAAACACTTCTCCTAAGTCTTCTTACACAGTGGTGGAAATGAATGACTGTATGGAAAACAACCCATCACTCAGGGCAATAGGCTTGTGTCTTGTCAGTCTGAATGATAGTAAGCAATTATTGACGTCACTTGGTAGCTGCTAGGTACCCTGAACCTGTGCTTGCCACGGTTGAGTTTTTGACCCTTTCTATGTCCCTTTCAGAGGCTCTCTAAGCTAACTGGCTATGCAAAGCAAAACTCAATTACAAACACCTAGATGAGTGTTCTGCCTATAAAAGGGGCTGTTATTCAATGCCACTGACTCTTGACTGGCCCTTCTGGGCCAACATGCATAGTTAAAAGGCTGTGGGACAAATGTGTGTCAGTTAAGACCTACAAACAAACTTGCAGATTGCTAGAAGCTGGGTGTGGGAATTCCTTAGTGCAGAGAGCAATGACTCTGGAGGGGCTCTAGGACACACAGTCATGCCAGTCTCTTCCAATCCCAGGGATGCTGGTGGCAGAGGCCTTTGAATACACTCCAGGAATCCACACAGCCAGCCTGAGCATCTACCTGAAGACCAACCTCTTCCTCTTCATGTTTGCACTTGGCTTTTACCTGCTTCTCAGGCTGCTGGACATTGACCTGCTGTGGTCCGTGCCTATCGCCAAGAAGTGGTGCGCCAACCCGGACTGGATCCACATCGACACCACGCCCTTTGCTGGGCTCGTCAGAAACCTCGGGGTCCTCTTTGGCCTGGGTTTTGCCATCAACTCGCAAATGTTCCTTATGAGCTGCCGAGGGGAAAATGGCTACAAGCCGAGCTTCCGTCTGCTCTGTGCCACCACCTCGCTGACCATCCTGCAGCTCTACCGCTTCATCAAGATCCCCACGCACACAGAGCATTTGTTTTACGTGCTGTCTTTCTGTAAAAGCGCGTCCATCCCTCTGGCCGTGGTGGCTGTCATTCCCTACTGTATACACATGTTAATGAGACCCAGAGAGAAGAAGGTGAAATAGACGAAATAGAGTTGTGCAGAGAGCAGGTGCTCTGGGGTCCAGGGTCACCCTCCTCACCCTTCTCCCCCTCCTCCCTCTCCCCCTCCTCCTCCCCTTCCTCCCTCTTCTCCTTCCCCTCTTCCTCCCTCTTCTCCTTCCCCTCTTCCTCTTCCCCCTCCTC